>PVIR01004767.1:0-76562 GCA_004026965.1 Petromus typicus | reverse complement strand
ATGGTAATAAAAGGAAAAGGCTATGCATATAGGGGCAGGGGTTGTAGGGTGGGTAGGGGAATGAGAAAAAATAAAAATTAAGTCGTGTCAGGTCATATACTGGTACAAATTTTCAATGCTGAAGGTGACTGTGATGTGTATATATAACGTACCAATGAAGATTTGAATAAAAAAAGAAAAGGTAAAGTTTGGTTTTATGGACCATGAATAATAAGATTTCTGGCTTTGGTTCTAGGCAATTTTATTAATGCTTAGCAAAACAAAGGCCACTGGTGCACTGGAATAAATGCCCTGAAAAAAAACTTCTTTGTTATCTTCTAACACTGAGCTTATCTATCAGAGAAGAACCATGAAGAATCCATTAGCTTATTTTTTTGGACTTCAGCAATATTTCTTGATACCTTGGCCCAACCATCCATAATTGCCTCCTGCTGCAGGAACTGTTTGTTATCTGTAGACAGGTCAGGATGCTCTCTCTCTCAGAAATTTCATGTTTTCACTCATTTGAACTCTTCCAACAGTTATCTTCTTGCTAAAGGCATTCCCTCATTCCTCCAGTGTATTATCAATTTTCACTTTTCCAAAGGCCCTCCCCTGACCATATTAATAACAGAGTTTGCCATCTTGTCATCTACCACCATCTCTCTGTCTTCTACTCCCAGTCCCCCTTTCTATAGTAGATTGTAGCTTGCTCTTTATTATCAGCACAACTTTCAAGGTATACACTTTACTTATTGTCATGCTTTTTGTTGACCATCAGCCTGTCCCCACCAGAACTCCCTCTACTCCAGTTTAGGGACTTAAGGCTCTATACCCCCATGTCTCCCAAGTACTGGGTGGAAGTCCTGGAAAACTGTACATTTTCAGTAAGTATTTGTCAAAAGAAGAAAAGACTATCAGTGAACTGAAACTTTCAGGGAGTTTCTTGTCAGTAAACACCCAGGCCTGGGGAAATATTCATGAGTGCTCATAAGCAGAGAAATTACCTTTGAAGACTGTGCTGAAGCCATGCAGCACGGAAGGGAAGTCTCTCCCCTGCTTGCTGTATGTGGGGGCAAAGGCCTTCAGAGCATCGCAAACTGTAAACAACCAGGGGCCTTGGGGATCCTGACTTTTCCCTCTCCACTCTCCAGCCTTGTTAAAAATCTATATTTTGCAAAAGGAAGTTCTTATTAAGAGGAATATCTCGCTTATGTTTGACTCGATACTTAGAGCATGTTGGGCTGATGAGATTCATCACTGGTCTGGATCATTTATCATCGCTGGGTCGTGAGGGACCAGATTAGGAGTTTACCAAAGCTTCCGAGTCCCCCTCTGTCCTGTGTGCTTGTGATTTTATTCTTATTCGTGGTGATGGTCACTCTGGCTGTTCTATTTCCTATTTTACTTTGTTTCTGAAAAATTTTCAAGAATTTTTAGATATCCTAGACCTATCTATGCAAGCCCTTTGTTAATAAACAAATCACAAATATTGTTATCAGCCTATAAGCCTATACATTAATATTTTTACTTAATATCAGTTGAAAAAAATTTTAAAGAAGTTCAATTTATCTGTTGTCTTGTATATTTGTGTCTTACTTAAGAAGTGTTTACCACCCTAACATCACATAGATACTCTTCTATGATCTCCTACAGAAGGTGTGTTATAATCTCTTTTTACATTTTAAATCTGCAACATGTGTGGAATTGGTTTTGATGTAAGGTTTGACTTGGTTCTGTTTTTCTGTATTTTAGTGTTTAGCACTCTGTATTGAAAAGACCATTGCTTCTCTCTTGCTGTACAGTGACACCTTGCTAAAACTATTTCTTTATTCAGTGAGTCTTTTTGCTAGCTCTGCACAGATAGCATGCCATTTTAATAACATTAGTTTATTAAAATATTCCAATTTCATGCATTTTCCTCAAAATAATTTTTGTCAGATTCACACATTTCCACAATAATATCAACAGCTTTATTTTGTCTTTAAATTCAAGTATATTTATACCCTAATAAATACTACTGAGCTATATACTATTTTATATTAAATCACTGCCTTTTCCTTTTTCTTAATGTGCTACATGAATTATTTAATATTTATATGCATAAGAGACTGTAATCTTATTATGCACAAAGCAGCCTGTAAATTTGCCCCACAGTTGACTTATTTTGAGAAGTGAGTCCAGCTGAAGTCTACATGCAGTGGTCAGAGTAATTTGCATCCAAATTTGTTTCTACAAGTAAAAACTTCTAGCCAGAAAGACAGTCTTCTAATTATAGCCATATATTTTATCTATTCTATTCCTAGTTCAAGAATGCTTTGTCTTGTCCCATATGAGCCTTATTTACTTTATTTCTATAGAAATAAGATGTAGTCCTCCCCTTGCACATAGCTTGCCTTTATTCCAATTGATCACCAATAAAAAATCAGTGCCTGGGACTGTCTCAGTGTTGTGGGAACTCTGGCTCCCGTGTAAATGTTAACGTCGTCCTCGTCATCATCGCAGACCCACACCACTCTTCTGTTATGAAAGCATGCCTTGCACCATAATGGATCATCTCCATCAACTATGCAGGATTAACTGGCAATTCACTTTCAGACTTTTCCAAATTTGCAAATCTCGTTTTGTGTCATTGTACTGAATTTGGCCACTTCTACCAGAAAAATCAAAAGAAAAATTTTTAATAAACAAATCCTAGAACGATGAGGGTATAGAATACCTTCTATGATGCTCAGGTAAATACATGTAAAACCTTCCAGACAGAGCACAGTGTGAGTGTAAATCCCAGTTTGACACTTTGGCACAGGTTCACACACTACCTTTTGTCATGTCAAGTAAGTAAACACAAACATTGTTTGCTGCATCCCGCAGGTAAAGGTACAGCGAGTGTTACACTAAAGTCAAATATTTTTCATTTTATTTCTACCGGGGATCAAAATCAGAACCTTGTGTTGGCCAGGAAGGTGTGGCACCACTGAGCTACATCCTTGGTCCTAAAGTAAAACTTTTTAGAGTAAAGGATGAGTTTGTGGAACCCCGTACTATGCTCCCTCTAAATAGGGAAGTAATTTAAGGATTTTATTGTCCTTAAAACTGTAAAATTTATTGGACATTTATGCTACAAAGTATTGAGATATGAATATATTTTATATTTTGTTTTGTAAGTTCATTCTCACTGACATTAAGAAAAAATGAAAATAACCTGCTTTTCACATACTTGAACATAAAGAGTGTTTTCATTTTGGCATAGTTTCCTATTAATCTATACATAAGTTTGTCATTTTTGCATATATATCCTGCCTTATGTTTTCCATTATGATATGACATGCCATTTTATTTTACCAGATATAAAATATCATATATAATTTTTGTGCATTTTAGCAAATTTTGATTAATTAAATTGAGTATAAGTTGAAACATTTATAGTTGTACTATTTGTTTAGTTCTCTCTGAGAATGATAATGCTTATATTTCTATGATGCATAAACTTAGATACTGACACATATAAGTCACTCTGTTCAGTTCATCTATAAACATACCAAATACTTTCCAATTGCATGGTCTACTCAAAGATATGTAGAAAATAAAATAGATATTTTCTACTTCTCAATAATAAGTGTGAACATTTAGAATACTTTTCATGATGTATAAATTTTAATTAAAATGTATTAGAAAATAATATAATCCTTTTATTAAAAATAATAATTGCACATATTTATGGAGTCACCATAATATGTTGTTTAATGGTGGAGATAGGTTCAGAGAAATGTATCGTTTGACACTGCAAATGTACTGCTTACTTTATGCATGTCTGAATTCTGTGTAAGCAATACTCTTAGATTGAACTCACTTAGACTTATAGAGCATATTTATTTTTAAATAAAGTTTATTGGTACAATTTCAATAAATGTAATGATCACATTCATCATAGTGCTTGACAGTACAATGAAAAGGCTGACATGGAGCATCATGAGGTTTAGTACTAAAGATTTGTATAAACTATATCACTTAAAATTTTATTTCCTGAGCAAAAATACTACACACCCAGCTTATAAGAGGATTTGTTCTAGTTTAGAAGATTTATATAATATATTCCTTTTCCTGTTTGATTGTTATTGCCTCTTTTTACCTTTAGACACAATCAATTGGAAAACATCATTGGAGCAACACTATTGCTCACATTAAATATCATGCTTCATTCTACAAAGGCCTACTGTACTAGAAAAGAAGCAATAGGGGCTGGTGAGCAGAGAGCTTGGGCTCAGCAGCCAACGTGCCTGGATTTGATACCTTCTCTGCTTCCTGCTACACTCCCGAGGGATGGTTCATGGTGCTCTAGTGTTATTCACTGTATAAAAATAACCCACAAGAGCAACTACTTTATGGGGTTACTGGAAAAACTAAATGAATTCATGTATCAATGAATTTTGGAGTCAATAAATTTACTTGACCTTGGAAAACAGTATGTTTTTTGCTTACATTGAAATCAATTCCAAAAAAAAAAACCAAAACAAAAAACCTCAAAAATCACAGTGCCAATTTTGTCAATGTGGACATGAATGTTAAAGAAAAAAATTTGGTATTTAATTCAGTTACTGGAAATATATATGTTTGTATCAACTTGAGTATCAGAATCTACTTTTTCACTAAAAACTTTATGAAATCTAAAAGTAAGATCAAGTATTTCTGATTAAAATTTATCATTTAAATTGAAATGTCCTACAAGGGTAAAATACTATATTCTGAAGATGAAATTTAAAAAGATACAGCATCTCATAATAAGTGTTTTATATCAGTCAAATGTTAAAATGATAGTATTTTTGATGTATTGTTTTAAACATAGTGCTAAGAAAAAAAATCTTTACTTACTGCTGTCTTTCTTTGTACTGGGCTGGGCCGTTGTTAGACAGTTCACACTGTGAACTGTATTTCCACTACCTCCTTTAATATTATTTAATTTTTCCAGCTGCTGGGCTCATGTTCCCCACTTGAGGGTCATTTTTTTCTCATTTATGCAAGTTTTATGGAGGGCTTGCACAGAGAATAAAGAAATCAATAAAGACCCATTTCCTAAGGTCAAAGAACTCATAGATTAACAGGAAAATGGGTAAATAGCTATTCATATATGGAGACATAAAAGTTTAAAGATACAAATTCAAAGCCCCATGGCTATAGGGAAGAAGGAATAACTAGGTACCCACCGTTTCTCTGCAACAAGCAGAGATAGCAATGTTATGATGTTAGTTATAACTAATGGCTTTGAGATTAATACAAGAAGAATTTAAACCTTTGAATGTAGAGTGAAATAAGGGAGGAAGATGCCTGTGGGAAAGAAATAGTCATGGTAGAACCTAGAGTGAAGTTAGGATTTTAAGAGAAAATGAATTATGGCCAAGAGGTTTGGCTGAAAGTCTTACTTTTGCATGAATTCACCTTCAGAATAAAGGAATACATGAATCTGTAATGTCAAAAACTCATAGCTTGTTGTAGTGTTAACAGTAAAGAAGTACAGCAATGTGAAAGCATGATTTTTTTCCTGTCAGTTTTAAAGATATTCTTTACCTTATGGAGGTGGGATGATCTCTACATGCAGAGAAAGTGAGCAGTTTCAGAGTAACTATGAGGCTTGTGACACTCGCCACTTCTGTTTTGGTGCCCTCAAGTGGTCATTTGTAACGGATCTCTTCAGGCACAACTACTACTTGTAGTTGTGCACAGTCCTTGACTTAGTTTTGCTAAAGATGTGACTAACAGACTGTCACGTTGAGGATGACATTTTCGGTAAGTTATTCCAAACTTCCTAAGTAAGTGGAAGAAAGTTTTTTTTTTATAAATGAATGTTTGTTTAGTTGTTCCAAAACCTGGAATCAGTGGTAAAGGATTGGCCTCTGGATGTTTCATGAAGAAAACAGAAGCAAATCATTAATCTTTGAAAACTCTCCACAAATGATAGGGTGCCTAAAAAACACTTGGGTAAAGGTTTACTGATGGGGAAGTAGTCACTTTTCATATCTTTAATTACATACTGTGCCATGATATACTTGGCCTGTATTGTAGGCTGAGCGTGCTGTCCCTGATTACACCCTCCTAACAGTGAGCCTTTGGCACAGACATATTGTCTTTGGAGGCATGATACGCTCTCTAGGGACATACCTGTGAAGGACCTCACACATTTGTCCATCCTGGGACCTGACAGAGAGTCTCAGGTGGTAAATCTCACAGAAAATGCCCATTTCTCAGTTATAAGAAATGAACTTGATATGCATTCTTTTAGGAAAGTGTAGGTGAATTTCGTGGTAAAATTTTACGCCATCTCCTGATTGCTGGTAAAACATTAACAGATGCCACTATGGTGTGGTGAAGAAGACTGTGCATTGCACCAACTCTTTGTGAAATTTTAAGCTGCTTGAGAGTCAGTCAAACATTTCAGTTTTTCTAAGAGAGGACAACCTTAACTCCTTCTGTAAGTTTGAGAAATCTTCAATTTAATAGGAGAAGAATTTCTAAAATTTAGAAATAAAAATGATGTGCCAAGTGACATTTGGTTGAAGGATAGAGAATTCTGGGAATGAAGAGACGCAGACCTAGCACATGTAGAGTAAGTGCACATTGCCCAAACACTCAGGCATGGAGCAGGGGATTCACAAGTGAGTAAGTTAGCAACTTATTGAGAACTTGTTTCAAAAAAAACAAAAACAAAAGAAAGAAAAAAGACTGGAGATGTATCTCTAGGTAAAAGTTTCACTTCAATTTCTATACCCCAAAATTAAAATTAAAAATTATTTTGTAAGTTATTTTATACAATGAGAATTTCTAATTTTATAAAACAGAAAACTATGATGTCAAAGGTCAGGTCCTCTTACTACAGATTGCAGAAGATAAATAAGAAACGATGGTATGCCAGAATTATACTTTATATGCCATTTAATTAATATTACATCGCACTTGAGTTGAACAATATATATATTTTTGGTTATGTATTAAAAAATTATATACACAGACCTCTTGCAGACAGTAGATTTGGATGAAGTTGTGGTATCAAGTATCAGAAGTTCATTAAGAATATTTGTCATTTTATCATTAATAAATCTTAATATCATGTCTTGTCAATATTAAGATTTTTCATGATCAAACATGTATTTATTGTCTATCATGTATAACTCCTATATAATTTATCAGAATAAAAGCTCTACTGGGAATAAGGCTTATATTTTCAAATCTTGTAGTTTTCAGAAGCATCTTATGTTTCATTAGTGAATTAGGAAAGATATGTTTTCTTTTATTTCTAAGATTTCTAACGAATAAAAGACAATTCTTGTCAAAGATATTTTGAAGGTCTAAATTTCTAGTTTCTAGTTGCACTTCACTTCTCTTGCTATATATTACTAGACTCAACCTGTGGCTGAGAGCACAGTTGGTGCTTCTGTATGATATTTCACTGTGTAACACTGAACAACAGGCTTTTGTTAGGTCTGTAATAGAGAAAAAAGATGAGTAAGTTGATAATCTTTGATTACATCAGAATTATTTTAAGAAAATATCTCTTGTTTTACTAAATTTTATTCTCTCTATGGTAAATATTTGTGCTTTTATTTTATTATTATTATTTTTTTTTTTGGAGGGACAGGGTCTCCTTTTGTAGTTCAGGCTGGCCCTGAGCTCAGCCTTAAACTCACAGCAATCTTCCTGCTTCTGCCTCCCAAGTGCTGGGATCACAGGCATGAGCCACCACACCAGGCACTGTGGGGATGAGTCTCCACGCCCAGTATTGTTGTATAGGGTTACTCGGAATTGAACCCGAGTCCTTGTTCTTGTTAGGCAAGCACCGGAACCACTGAGCCAAATCCCTGGCCCTTGTGCTTTTATTTTTAATTCATATGATTCTAGCCAAATAAGTGCACAAAGTAAATACTCAATAAACCAATTACATATTAATATAAATTCTTAGAAATTGTGAGAAAGTTCTAGTAAAAGCTAAAGAATCTAGTTCTAAAGAATTAGTTCTCCAACTAATAAGCAAAGAAAATATTGAAAAAAATTATGTACTCCCCCTGAATTCTGTACTAATAAGGAAACTGAAGAGATCAATGGCTATGAGAGCGGAAGCCACAAGCGCTCCTGCCACTCAAACGCGGTGAATTCCTAGGAGAGAAGCGTGGTGTTGGGAGAGGCTGAGGATGGACAGATAAGTTAGTTCACTAAAACTGGGAACAGATAAATTGTTGAAATTCTGACTTATCTTCGTTGTTCTTACATTTTAAATATTAATATTTATTTAAAATTTAAATATTTGTCTTAATTTTTTTCTAAATGTGATATATACCTTTGATTACACATTCTGTAGAGTAAAATAATGACTTTTCAAGTGGAAATAAACTTCTGTATGTAAAAATAAACAATAGTACACTTTAATGTTGCACATAGTAACTTCTAATTTACATTTTAATCACTTATTTAACATAGAAACAGTCTAAAATAACTATATGATATTCAAGTAGTTGCTTCCAGCTCATTCTCATGCATTTATTCCAGCTTTACTATATTTTTATGTTACCCAGAGTAGCTTGCAGTCTTAGAGCTTTCTCTTCTGTCACTAAAAGCTCATACAAACAGCAGCATGACCCTAAGTAAGGCAGAGCACACGCTGTGTCAGCTCCTGTGTGACTTCACATGATACTTTGGGGTACCCAGGTAGGCTCCACATAAGTTTTACCTTCATTTGGAGCTATAACCAGACATGTTAAGGTTTAATTCATGTCAGATGTGATGCAGTTGAAGCTGACAAGATATGAAGAACTTTTCCCACAGAAATCATCTATGGGATAAAACACGAAAGTCGACAGAGGAGCCCAGCAAGAGAGGATGTTAGTAAGTAACAAGTGAGTTACATCTAGAACTCAGACATGGATGATAATGAGGCATGTTGGAAGAAATGAAGGAAAAGGAGTGTTCACAGGCCAGGCTTTCAGGTTTCCAAATCTGTATAGTTATTATTATTATTATTTTTAACTATGAGTAGAAATAAGAAAAACAGAAGAGAGGAATGTTTGATGGAAACAATGTGATCTTTTTTTTTTTTTTTTAGGATATCCAGGGCAAATGTGCATCCAGAGTCTTAGAAACGTAGAACTGAAGTTTGGGGGGAAAAGTGAAATAATTATATAACCAGACCAGGTTGATTCCCTAAGGGAGAGCGTCAGGGTCTAAATCTGGAATGTTGCCTTGGACAAAAACAATAGCAAATAAGAGCAACTTTGGAGGATTCACATTGGAAAAAAACTTCTGCATTATGAAATTGTTAATAATTGAGAATGAAAGAAACCACATATATTAAGAAAAACAGTTATGATTAATATTTCTTCCTATTTCTACATGATTACTAAGAATACAGGATATAGTTCTCTACACATAAGATCAAAACTCATTTGAGAAATATCTACTGCTTACTATGTGTCTTTTGTTGTTTTGGACACTGGGATTTTGAAATGGATATATCAATCAGTTTTCAGTGGTTGTGACAAAATATCAGAGGTAAACAACTTAAATGGAGGAAAGGTTTATTTTGCTCATAGTTTCAGAAGTTTCAGTCCTGAGTTTATTGGAGCCACTGCTTTGGGCCAATGGCAGCACAGTACATCAAGGCAGGGAAGACCTGGGGGAGGAAGTCTGTTCACCTCATCATGGCTGAGAAATAGAATAGAAAGATGTTTCCAATCCTCTTCAAAGGCATGTTCCCAATGACTTAACTTCCTCCAACTAGGCCCTACTTATTAAGGATTCTATCCTCCACTGAGAATGTCACAAGCTGATGACCAAGCTTTCAGCACATCAGGCCTTGAGGACATTTAAGATGTAAATTTTAACAACAGGCCACGGTAGTTTGCATGAAGTTATATGCTGCAAAGGTTCACTGTGTGGACTTTCGCTAGGCATTACACTGGATTTGATGGTCAACCCCAGCTGTTGCAGGTGGGCGCTTAAGCCTTCCTGAGTTATAATTTTCTGATTTGTGGAGATGTTTAATACCTTTTAGAATTGTTAATTAATAAGGCAGAATATTTAAAAAGTTTAAATATGGTGCCTAGAATATATAAAAATTAATGTTTCCATTAAGGGGCCAAGGATTAAATTCTGTACCAAAGAAAGTTTCAATATGTTTTCATATTTTCCAAAGGATAATGATCTAAAGTTTCCACTTACATTTCAGTTCACATTTATTATTATAGTTATTTCACTTTATTCGGAGTCATTTGCAGCATAAATTTTTTTCTATAGAAATCGTGTTTCAATCTTAAGGCAAAGATTCAAGTTGTCTCAAATCTGTTTTATCTGTAGCATTATGTCTTAATGGTGTAACGATAACAAACATTTAAACTGAAATAGTAAACATGAAAGGAAAATATTTGGAAAATGCTAATAGATTTATTCAGATACAGTTTATATCACAGAATTGATTGTCAGTGTATTACATATGTATTAAGATTAAATTTATAAATGGAAGTTCTACAGCCATCACCATTGCTCACAGTAATTTCATCACCTTTCAAGTCTATTTGTGCTCTTGAGCAGTTAATCTTAATCCTACTTCTGGCTTCAGTATACACTGATCTGCTTTCTGCTGTATAAATTTACTCTTAGCGGATATTTCATACAAATGGAATCACAATTGGCTGCTTCCTCTTAGTGTCGTTTTTGAGGTTCATTTATGTTCTGATACGTATCAGTACTTTTTATTGCTAGTCTTTACTGTATAAACATTTATAATATCTTCACAAATATCTTTGGCTATCATGAATGATGCTGAAATAAATATTAGTTCATGAGTCTTTGTGTAAACGTGTATTTTCAATTCTCTGGGGCAGATTGTGGAGTAACTGGGTTAAATAGTAACTTCTGTTTAATTTTGGAAGAAACTCCAAACTTTCCTGATGTAGATATGCCATTTCAATGAACAATGTAGTAACATTCTAGTTCTCCACATTGTCACAAATAATATTGTCATCTTTTGAACTAAACCAATCCTCATGGATAAATATTTGGGATATTTGGAGGCAATTTTGTGATTTTATTTTGCATTTTCTAAACAACTAGTGAGATTGATTATCTTTCCATGGCTATTAGCCATTTGTACATTCGCTCTTCTCCTTTCCCTCTTTCTCTTCCTCCTCTGTTTCCCCTGCTTCTTTTGCTCTAAAATGTCTCTTCAAATCTTTTGATTTTAGTTGTTGCATTTGGATTCTTTGAGCTGCATTTTAAGTGAACATATTTTGAATGCTAAATTATGTTATTTAATTTATTTGGAAACAGACTCAAAAACAAAAATAAAAGTGTAGTTATGTAAAGAATTTTGGCAAAATGTTATTAGTAAAGATCTTTGTTGTTTAAGAACATGCACTGAGGGCCGGGGATTTAGCTCAGTGGTTCCAGCACCTGTCTTGCATGCCTAAGGGCCTGAGTTTGAGTCCCTGGTAACCACATAACAATACTGGGCGTGGAGACTAACACCCAGCAGCAATCAGTACCACATACCACAGCGCCGGGTGTGGTGGCTCACGCCTGTAATCCCAGCACTAGGGAGGCAGAGGCAGGAGGATTGCTGTGATGGGAGTTTGAGGCTGAGCTCAGGGCCAGCCTGAACCACAAAGTGAGATTCTGTCTCAAAAAAAAGATGCACTGAGTCCTATATGTGAGGCTGATTCAAGGCCAGCCATCATCAGTAATCAGCCCTCACTACCCTCAGGGCTGGCTTCCTTCCTCCAGGTTCCACCATGCCTGACATCACATACACTTAAAATGTCAAATACTCTGATGTTTTTCAGCAGTTTCCTTTTATAAAGGCTGTGTTTGCTTGCCTGATGGTATTCTCTCTCTCTCTCTCTCTCCCTCTCTCTCTCTCTTTCCTTTTTCCATTTGCATACACAATATATACATCACATAATCCAATTTAATAAAAATAAAATATGTAATTACAGACATATTTTACAATTACATACAAAGATGTATGTAATTGACAAAAATGTATGTAGTTCACAGAGATGGCGTCACTTCTCTTGATGCTAGCTCCTCATTTTCACCATTACTGGTGGCAGATAGAAGGTACCAATAAATAGCACTGGCCTCAAGTTGGGAGATTAGAATTCAAGTTCAAAATTCCCATGATGCTATGCTTGGTTTCCATAAACAGACAGAGGAATAACAACCAAACTAGACACAAACAGAATGGAAGAGAAACTACAATTGGGGAAAGTGGGAAGAACATAAAGTCAAGGAAGAAAAGAGTGGTTAGAGTACTGCAGAGATGAGTCATGGGGTGAGGAGATCACAGCATTCTGATGAAAAGGAAGGCCAAAAAGGCCACTAGATGTATTGACAGACTAAGTGGACACTCATTTTTATAAAAGTTTTTACCCACAATTGCAATGAGGTGGTTAGCCACAAACTCTAGAAGTTGGAAGCTAGATGCCCAGTAGTCAATTATTCAGGCTGAAGCTCAAAGGTCAGGGGACATTGATGTTACTCAAATGCAAATGGATTTGCTCTGTAAAGCAAGAAAGCTCAGGGACTGTACACATCTGTTATCTCTAAAAGTGAGATTCATAGGAGACTGGAACAGGAGGATTGGTTTGTTTTCTTTATATACAAAATTAGGTTTCTGTCTCTGAAAGGACACTAAAATTCCACACTGTGTAATGACTGCAATGTGCAAAGATCTTGGAATACAGAGAAGTAGTGTAAAAGGTTGTTGCATATTGGATTTCAAAGTTTTGACTCTCGAATAAGTTCAGAACAACAGTATTCCTTCAGACTGGATGGATATTCATGCTACATTTAAATTCAGCACCCTCCTCATGAACGTTATGTATTGACACCGTCATTATAAATAGGAGATCGAGTTTCTAGCTTGAATCACCCTTAATAAGCAGCTGGTCTCTTTTACCAGCTGACATTTAATATTAAATTGTCCCCCAGATATTTCCTCAAAATGGCCTGCAACGTACACCCTACATTTACCTCATGTCCTTTTTGTGGCTCATTGTAAATTGGCACAATGGGGAGTCTGGGTGGCAGCTGCAAATTCTCTGGTTTTCAATACACACAGCATATTTGTGAGCAATTACATCCTCCCTTGCTGCCCTGTATTCCAAGTACAGAGCAATGATGGAAATGAACAATTCCGACGGTCAGGACTGGACACTCCTCTCCCTATAATGCAAGCTGAATCCCTTCCAATCCACGGGCCACTTTATATCTAGAGAAGCAGAGATAATGAAAATACACTCCTATGTTCTAAAACTCTTTGTGTTTCCTATAGTTTCCTTCCTCATAATAACATTATTTTATCTTGAATTTCTAGATATCTCTGCCACATATACTATTGCCCTTGATCAGAGAGCTTTTTCAGTAAAAATATTACTTTGTAAATAACTGCATTATTCAGATTATTGCCTCGGAGGAAAAACAACGCTAAAAATTTGTGAGGTTTATGTTAATATTCTGGACATCAACAGATCCTTTCTGATGTCCAGGCTTTGTACATTGTAAACTTGAAAATCCAGAAGAAAAAGATTAATCAGAAGGAGTTATGATTCAAATTGTCTCAAATTCCATTAAAATACTTTCTTTTTCTTCTCTGTCCTCTTGAAAGCTTATACTTTTCTGAATTCAGTAGATATTGAAAACTTTCCTATAAACTGCTCCTGGTAACTATCTAGAATTTTATTCCATAATGGTCTTTGAATTTGAGAATTCCAAACTAATTATTTAGAATATGTATGTTTGGCATCCATCTACATGAGGAAGCTCCAGAGTCAGGCAATCTGGGTTTGAACCTAGCTCCTTCATTTTCTTCACAGGTGATCTGGAGCTATTTCATAATCCTGCTCCTCAGATTTCTCACCTTCACAATGGATGTAAATCTAGACCCTTCCTCTCAGGGTTATTGTAAAAGTGAATGAAAAATCAGACATGACCCGCTTACACTTCCTGGCAATAAATGACCCACAGTATTAACTCTTGATGGGTGAGAAAATGGAGTCCAGGAGGTAAAAAGTTATAGTTCAATAAAAGTTTCAAAAATCACAACCACACACTTGTATTTCTAGAATTTTCCCATTAAAAACAGCCCTTCCCAGAGAGTGAACAGTTCTACAAGATGTTAGTATATTTTTGTAGTTACTCTCAACAAAACACAAACAATACGTTATCATAGGCATCTCAGTAATAATCTCAGAAGGACAACTATGTATCTATGTCTTAGTTGCTTTTCTCATTGCTGAGACAAAATGTCTGACACCCAAGTTAAGGAAGGAAAGGTTTATTTGTCTCACAGGTCACAGAGGTTCCAGTCCATAGGCTGCTGCAAGGCAGGGTGCATGGCAAGCGGGTATTGCAGAGGAGAAATAATTCCTGGTTGGCAGAATACAGCAAAGCAAGGAGGTATCAAGCAGAAAATGACAAAATCCAACAGCACCCATCTTTCTGTTTCTTATATTTTTATTCAAGCTACTTCTCTTTAGGATGATTGGCACTCACAGTCTTAATCCTAGCACTGTGCAATGAATCGATTCCAGCATGGCGTCCTTGGTCCCAGCGTCACACTGTAGATCTAATCACCTCCCAAAGCCCCAACCCTGCCCACATGAGGCTTTGGAAGGACTTCTGAACACAAGTTATAGCAATATGCATCCATCATGCACACATGTGCATTCACTCATTGGATTATTCCTCCTTCAATATATACTCTCTGAGAATCTGTAGTGAGTTGTTCACAGAAGCTGTTGCTGAGACTTCATGTGTATGTTCACTTGACTGCAAGCAACCTCCTCTTCCATAAGTTGGTGTTAGTTTCTGTTTCTGCCTTTGCCTATATTATGAGTGCTCATGGCTCATGTCATAGCATGATACTGTACCATTTGAACCATGTTTACAAGCATAGGTGAAACTTCACTATTGCTGAGAATTTTTGCCTTCAGGACCTCTTGTGTGCTACATTACTGGCTGCAGCTTTACAAACCCCTTTCTTCACCACCGTCTCTCTACTTGTCATGACTTATTGAGATTTTGTGAGGAAGCTTGGTGTTAATTTCTTGACTTGTCTCAATTCTCTCTCATCCTTTTCAAAACTGTAGCATATTGAGTTCGCCCCTTTTTTCTCTAGAATTATATATTCTACTTTGCAAACAATAATTCTTTCTCCTCCATTCTTGATCTTAACTTTCTATTTTGTTCTATGAACATTGTGTTCTCTCCTCACTGAAGTCCTCTTACAGCAGAATAAAAGCAACACATTCTTCCTTTCATCCCAGTCCCTAAACTTCATTGAGCTCAATAGTTTTCTCTATACCAAAATCCTGTATTTCCCACAAAAGGTCTGGCATCTTTAAATCAAAGAAATTAGGTTCATTTTCAAAATAGATTAACCACATGTCTAAGTGAGATAATCTACCTGTAAAATAATCCTTCCCAGCGATACATTTTAAGAGATATAGCCACAAAGAAATGATTATTGAGTTTTCATGTGAATAGATTTATTATGTGACTCCCTGAGGGCTGCACATGGTAGGAATGTTAGAACTGTCTCTGTCCTTCAAGTGTTTATTTTCCCCAATAGGCCCGTGAACCATCCTGTAGTGTCATATAGGAAATGTATTTGTTTCTTAGACTTACATTATAATCTTCCAGTACTTACAGTAAGAAAAGGATAAGTACTATATTCTTCCAATAGTTTGTGCTGAGAAACAAATGGTCTAAAGATGCCAAAGGTACCTGCTTTTAAATATTTATGTGCTGAAATCTCAAGGGTATGCTAAATGACACATTAAGATGTATTTGCCTCACTTAAATTGTGATGATTAGATTTCTCAGACTCCGAACAGTAGCTACAGATCCATATTTCTCTCTTTCTATTTCATTACTCGTTGATAATTTTATTTTAGCTGCTTTGGAATTCATCTCCTAAAATGCTATATATTTTCACATTATATTGTGCTCCTGTAATTTGATTCTTCATAGCATCGCATATTCTTTAGACATAATGTTGTCTCTCTTTAGCAATGTTTTTAAAATAGTGATACTCAAGAATTAGGCAAATGAACAAAATCATCATGTTGCAATAAAGCTACATCTAGAAATGTTTGTTTTTAATTTATAAATTACTCTATAATAAAAAGGTATAGGAAATAATTCTTGGTACCTAATTTTGTTTTTTGAGGCAAGGTCTTGCTTTGTAGTTCAGGCGTGCCCTGAACTCGCTATGTAGCCCAGGCTACCCTCGAACTCACAGTAATCCTCCTACCTCTGCCTTCCAAGTACTGAGAATACAGGCATGAACCACCACATCCAGCAATGTGGTATGCAATTACAAGGGATTGAACTCAAGACCTTGTGTTTTCCAGGCAGACACCAGAACCACTGAGCTAAATTCCTGGCCCCTTAAAATATTTATACTGAAAAAAATTGAAATTCAAATGAAAACAAGTAGTATAAAAACTCTTTAACATTAAAAACTAATAGCTTTTTCTGTGTGCCAACATAATGTTGCTTTATTGGCCTTGCTCTGTTTTGGGGTCTCATAAAATAGTTTAAATACTATTGGAAACATCTTCTATAATAGTCAAATCAATGGAAGAAATAGCCCATATTTACAGACCCTTCTGTAACATGTCCCATGCACTGCTCTGGCCTAAAAGTATTCAATACAAGTTTTTTGTCAAGGTCAAGAATCACTTTCATTCTTCTAAATTCAATGAATATTGTGCTGTCATATTTTTTTGATTCTGAACATTATCAATACCCTTCTCTATTGGTCTTTGTTTATTAGTTTATATACAGTTGACTTTGTAAAGTAGAGAACTAGTTAAAAACAGTGTGACAATTATAAAAGGGGCCAGACTGTCTTTTTATTTTATTGGTGAATTGCAATCATAACCACAGAACATGTGGTGATCCTACAATATCTGTCTGAAGTATGAAACAATAGAATCAAAGTAATTAACATATACAGCACCTTAAGCATTTACTATTTTTACTCCTACTTAATTACGGATTGAAGACCATTATTTCCCTATGTCTTCAACTCTGTGGGCATCTGGCTTTTAAGTGAAGATTATGCCTGTATCAGCCAATTGTCATGATATCCAGGTATTGTTGGTACTGAACTCTTGTCTGGGCTTTGATGGTCAGACTAAATTATCCCCCTCAGAACTTGACTTTGTCATACTTCCCTGAATCCCAGAATTGTCACTGTCTTAGTGAAAATTTTCTCTTTTGTTCTTGAGATTAAGATTTTCTTGAGAAATTGTTTAGATGATTCTTTCCTTATTAATTCACATTGACATTCATGGATATTAAACTGAAGAATAAGAAGGATTTTGAACACTTAGAGTTAATTAATAAAAGGGAAGACTTAGAGTTAATTAATAAAAGGGAAGACTCAGGCATGCTGGCACATGCTGGAACAGTAGCTAGAGAAGCAGTAAACATGAGTGAGGAGGTTGTTGCTATATGGAAAAGGACAGAACTTTCCTGAGTGAATTTGAAAAATTTGGCTTTTGAGTTTTGTTTGTTTAGTGTTTTTTTTTTTTAAACCAAGAATAAGTCCCATTCCTGTCTCTTGAATTTTGAGAGTAAATGGGAGTATTATGGATCTAAAGAACAGAAGTGACATTTCAATAAGTCCCCAAGACACAAAAATCCATTCACTACAATTTCTAAGGTAGTGAGAATAGGCAACTTTGGAACTTAGTCTCAATATTATTTGTCTCCAAATTTCAGAAGTTCTTTTATTGGTTATGATGTGTAGGAACTTTAAGGGTATTGAGGAGATTATATGTATTGTTAAAAATTATATTTTTAAATAAATATAAATAAAAATATAAATAAGATATATTTAAACGTATTTGGGGATAATTATCCCATGCCCTCTCTTTCTACAAGAATCCTACACTTTTATATAATAGGATAAAGGTGTAAAAGACACATTAATATATAAAATCTATTGCTAATGAGCCTTGGATCAGAATCTCTTATCATTTATTTCCTTACTCAGGTGGAATGCTCACCAAACACCCACTCTTTTATGTAGAATCTGAAAATAGCCTTAAAGAGTGAAGAAGTCACAGATGAGCTTATGCAATACTCTTTTGTAGTTTACAGCACAGGAACATCTCAGTTTCTGATCCACGTCTTCTAATTCTTTGCTTGTCTCTCATGTTTTTTGTTTCAAATATGTCAGAATTCACATTTGAGTTACTTTCCTGCAATTAATGCATTTATTAAAAATGAATGGCCTGTATTTGTCTAAGATTAAAGAAAATCTTTGCTTTATAACTGAGTATTCCAAGTCAGAGTAATCCAAGTCCAAGTTCATGTCTGGACATTACAAGTGGGAATATTCTGGCTGGTTGCCTCCAGTTTCTGTTGCCCAGAACGTGGGTATGATGCAGTGTGCCTAATTGACAAATACTGACCCAACTTATTTCTGATAACTGTATCTTCACTCAGTAGTCAGAGGCCAGTTAGTCTCTGAAATATATCATTTGAATAATGTTTAGTGAATTACAGCATCCCAACTATTTTGCAGATATGTTCATTTGCCTAATCAAGGTTTTTCTTTAAATCACTCTTGCCAGATATTATGACATAACTCTAAACTTGTTCTAGTAGAATATACTTTAGATACTAAAATATTTAACTTAGTTATACAATTCCGAAATGACCTCTGGGTTTTGTGTGTCTCCTGTACAACTGTTTAAACAACTTGACATTAGAATATTAAGCCATTCTGTCATTTTTTTAAGCAATTTCCTGAATAATTTCCAATTTCCAAGCCATTTGTATACAGGAAACTGCTGTTTAACAAAGGTTGCACCCAGTGAAGTCAGGAGCCTTTCATCTAATTATAAGCATCCTTTATTATCTCCAATTACATCAGCTGTGACCCTGAAACAAATTTTCATATTTGAAACTGAACTATAGAAAGATCCTAATGGGTATGAGAAGTCCTCTCCTTCCAGACAGATCAGTTAATAGAGCTTCTATTAGAATCTCTGCTTCAGAAATCTCAGAGGACACAAAGTCAGTTAGCAATTGGGTCCATATTGACTCATTTCTCATGAGACTTCTATAAGTAGCCCTAGCTCTCTTAGGAATGAATCAGACTCATGTCCCCTTGTATTAGAGGACAAAAGTCAAGCCTTGTGGAAAGGGTTTTAACTGCAATTGGGAGCTTATACATTTAGAAAAGACATATTAGCTTGACATGGTGGAGCATGCCCGTAGTCTCAGCACTCTGAGAGGCTGAAGCAGCAGGATCATAAGTTTGAGTTCAGCCTGGGTAACTTAGTGATGTACTGAGACTGTCACAAACACTAAACTAATAATAATGGTCTAGATATTTCTTTGAGGAACAGTTGAAAAAAATTTTTCTACCACTCTATAGATTTTTCTCTTCACTTTGTTATAGCTTCATTTGCTGTGCATAACTTTTCAATTAGATAAATGCAAAGTTGTTGATTCTCTGTAATATTTTCCTTGGGATTTTGCTCATTAAGTCTTTGCCTGCACTTGTATCTTCAAGAGTTCTATTGATTCTGTCTTTCAGCAGGTTTAGTGTTTCTAGCATTGAGATCTTTGATCCATTTTGATTTTAGTTTAGTGCATGGTGAGGGATGTGCAGCAAGTGGAAAGCCAGTTTTCACAGCATCGTTTATAAAAGAGGCTGTCTTTCTTCCAGTTAAGATATTTGGCCCCTTTATAACATCTTCTTTCTTTTCTCTGGTATGAGGAATTGAATTTAGCATCTTGTGCTTGTTAAGCAGGTGAAGGACCATTGAGCTAAATCCTTGACCCAAACAACTTCTTACTATAGAATTTTGCCTGGATAGAATTCCAGTTTCTTTGATTATACTATAAATATTTTTTTCAGTTTATTTAAATCATGCCAAAAAATCTCTTAAGATACATCTCTTAAGGATCTACTCATTTGTATTAATTCCCATCCTCTCAGTTATTTTTTTATATGTAATTGTAATTTTGCACAGCCTGGCTAACGGCATCATGATAGTGTTTAAACAATAGTCATATTATTTTTTTATGAACCAGAAGTTAAATCTATATTTTAAATTTCACCAGGCTAAAGCACTTCACAAACTGTTGGTGCATTTTCAGTTGCACTAGTAGATGGCCTGGCTAGTTCTCTTCCCCATTCTGTAGTATTGACATTGGTTTTTATTGTGAAATAGGCAGAATATGTTCAAAAAGGAAAGGGAAAAGGGTGATAGAGCTAACTAAGGAAGGAAAGGAAAAACTGATGGAAAAAAAGGAAATAAATCTCATGCATATGAGGGATGCAAGGAGGACATGGGAATGGGAAAAAATGAGAATCAAGATGTGTCATGTACAGGTGCAAATTATCATTGCTGAATGTGATCATAAGGTATATATATATAAATGTACCAATAAAGTAAAAACAGACAAACAAAAGACAACATTGGCCTGTGAATTCATGTCTGACCAACCTGATCCACTCACTGTTAGGGGCTCTTTACAGTCCTTCATCTAAGAGTTTTACTACCATTGATGAATGTTGTTGATGTTATTTTTATTGGAATACTATATATTTTCAAAATTATTTCTTAGAATTATTTCATAGAAACCTTGTTCCTATGCCCTCTTTGTTTATTCTCTTGTTCTTTGTACAAAAAAAATGCTTAGTTTACAAACTTACTCCTAATAAAGGGAGGCCACTTAGCCTTACCAAGAGCTTTTCCACAGGGCAAACATCAGAAAAGAGCTTTAATTTAATTTACTTGCCTTATTTTGGAGGGAAAGAAAATTATTTTGGGTTAATTCATTTAGTTTCCTTGGATTATTTTTTTGTAGGAGATATGATTGGTTATCTTCAAAGTTTTTTCCTAATCCGAAAATTATATGATTCAGAATGATGACGGTGAAGAGCTGCTGAACTGAAGAATAAAAGAAAATGAGAAACTCTGTGTGTGTGTGTGTGTGTGTGTGCGCACGCGCGCGCGAAGAGATAGTAGTAAGAATGTGCCCCTTTTCTTTCTTTTTTAGTTTTTTGGGGCAGTCTCCCTTTGTTTCAGGCTGATCCTGAATTCAGCCTCGAACGCAGCAGTCCTCTTCCCTCTACTCCCGAATGCTGGGATTATTATTATTATTGAGTCACCACTCCCGGCATGGTTATTTGTGGTTACTCGCGATCACACCCGGTTCCGAGTTCTTGCGCTTGCAAGGCAGGTGCTGGAACCACTGAGCTAAATCCCCAGCCCATGACGCTTTTCTTGATATAATTTTTTGTTACAGTCTTGACTTAAACAGTGTTATCTTTAAATACTCAAAATGCAAGTTAATGAAATAAAATGAAGAGTGAATGTGACAAACACGTAATTATAGATGCTAATACTACACAAATACTTAAATGGGCTACAGAAATTAACCTGTTTAATTACCTAACACACTTAATAGGGAAAGCTGGCAGACACTGTCAGCCAGGTGATCAGGGTGGTACGACAACGTAAAACGTGCATGTGACATACATCTTCACGTAACACACTAAGTAACTATGCAATATCACTTTCGTGCTACTTTTGCATAAAACACAGAATTTAAATCTAACTGTAAGGAAGCATCAGATAAACACAAATGGAGCCATTTACTTTATAATAAAAGGCTTGTGTTCCTCAAAATGCAAAGGTCATAAAAGACTAAGGAACAGTGCCAGACACACAGACTGGAAATGCAGACGACTAAACAGAAAGGGAAATCGAGGATTGGATTTTGCATAAAATCTATTCTTTTGCCTTTTCTTTAAAAAACATTAATGCGAAACTGATGAAATTTGGTAAAGTCTGTGCATGAGATAATAGGGTAACAAAGTTAATTTCCTGATTTTGATCATTGTTACGTGGTTACACAAAAAAATGTCTGTTTCAGGGACTACAAACTGAGAAATTTAGTGGTGAAGAGTTACATGTTTATAACTTACTCAAATGACTCAGAACAAATTTTGTTATTATATATGGTGTGTGTGTGTGTGTGTGTGTGTGCCTGTGTGTACTGCACATGTATTTACATACAAAATCTCTCTCCCTCTGTCTCTGTCTCTGTCTGTCTGTCTCTCTCTCTCCCTCTCTCTCTCTCTCTCTCTATATATATATATATATATATACACATATATACATATACATATACACACATATATACATATACACACACACACACACATATCCCTTTATGGAGACAGAATAGGACTAAAATTAATGTAATAAAATATTAGCAGTTGGAGAATTTCATTTCATTGAAGAATTTACAGAGATTTTGTGTGTGATTTTGCAACATTTTAGTTCGTGTGAAATTATGTTTTTCAAAGCAGGAAGAAATGATTCTTCGTGAAATCCAATAAAGTAATCACCTTGGAAAACCATTCTCTGCAGATCACATCTGCGTTAGAGAGACTCTGAAGCACAACTTCCCCTTCGGAGAAGATGCACGGGAATGAGGGAACGTCAGGCAGCTCTGGGCTATCTGAGGAATAAATTTCAGTTAGCCTTGAATACGTGCAACATCAAGAGTGCCCACAAGTATTTTTATTGATGAGGAGAGGCCGAGCACATGAGCCTCATTTGAAAGGTCCACTTTATCAAAATTAACATTAATCACCGCCACCTACTTCAGGGTTTTTTTCTATTATTTTCAAGTAAAAAATTTCGCAGGAATAGGAAAAAACCTGCCTATTCCCTATGGTAATTCAGTTTGATGTATGTTGAGTGTTTTGAAAGTGAATTTCTCTGGAGAATTCAGGAGGTGTGTTTTATGAGTCTAGAAACTCTTCTAGTTGGTGAAACAACCTGTATTCACATGAAAACATTAGAATGTATTATAAATTAATTCTAAAATATAAAAACCATTCTAAGCTTCAGGGCTGTGCAAGAACAGCTTGTGAGCAACATTTGGCCTTTTGCCTACAGTTTGCTAAATATATATATACTTAATATATAAATTTGACTATATATAAGATGTATCTATGAAGATAAATAGATCTCTGTATAAACAGGTCTCTAAATGTAGGTTTATGTACAGAGGTAGTCCTACATATAAATATATCTATACATCCATATACAGAGTAATAAATTTTGCTGTATACTTTTCTCTATGTGTTATATACAAACAAATTTATGTTTTCACATATCTATTTATGCATAAATAATATTTATATATTAAGGTTTTTATTATTTCTAGCAGGAGGGTAATTATGGTTCTTGCTACTCCCTTTCCTCCATTCATAAGTGCACTTGAGGATGTAAGTTTTTCAGTTCTATCGAGATATAATGAAGAAAATTGCATATATTTAAAGCAATGGAATGATGATCTGTTGAACATTGTGAGATAATTACCACAGTCAAATTCATTAACACTTTCATTCATCGCTTCAAATAGTTACTCTTTTCTCTCTCTCTTTTTTTTTTTTTCTTTTATGTGGGAACTCCTAAGATCTACTTTCTTAGCAAATTTTGCATATACAATCTGGAATTATTAACACAATTATTATGCTGATTATATCCCAATAAATTAATTATCTTCAAACTGAAAGTTTGTACCTTCTGAGAAATATACAGTTCTAAAATTTTGCTCATCTTTTTAGTTGTACTTTGTGTAGTTGTACATGCCATACTCTTACCATCGAGTTAAATTTTTAAATACCAATTTTGATATTTTTTCTGGTCCATGGATTAAACAGGAATTTATTGTTTAATTCTCAAGCAGGTTGGAATTTTTCTATCTTTCTTTTCATTTACTTGGACTTCCTACTGCCACAACCAGAGGAATATAGTCTGCATTGGTTCATTTTACCCTGAGACAGACTTTCAAGCCAGGACATGCCTAATGTTGGCAAATATCCCTTTGAATTTGGAAAATTTCTTCTTCCTTGTTGTCTAATGTACAGATCTATATATAATATCGAGGTCCAATTTCTAAAATTGTCCAGAGCTTTTATAACCTTACTGAAATTTTTGTTACTTTATTTTATCAACTTTTGAAAATTATAAATTTCATTCTTATTTCTTTCAGTTTTTATTATGTGGTTTGAAATCATATCACTGAATGAAGACAGCTTTTTCAATAAATATCCTTTAATCACTCTGAAATACCTTTCTTTAATTTTTGTAATGTCTGGGCCTGGGATTTAGCTCAGTGGTTCTGGCACCTGTCTTGCAAGCGCAAGGACCCGGGTTCGATACCCGGTAACCACATACAATACTGGATGTGGAGACTCACACCCAACAGCAACCAGTATCACATACCACAGTGCTGGGCATGGTGGCTCAAACCTGTAATCCCAGCACTGGGAACACAGAGGCAGGAGGATTGCTGTGACGTGAGTTTGAGGATGAGCTCAGGGCCAGCCTGAACTACCAGAGTGAGACCCTGTCTAAAAAAAAAAAAAAACCCAAAATTTTTTTTTTGTAATGTCTGTTTCCTTATAATCTGTACATGGATTTTAGCATAGCTGAAATATTAATACTGGTAATGTTTTATAGCACATATTTTGATCTACTTTCAGCCTTTCATTTTCCTGTGTTAAAGAGAAATTTCCCATCAATTTTTTTTCTTTCACTTTTTTACTTACACCTACTCTCCCTTTTCCCATTTCCTTTTGAATATTCTCTTCCTATCCCATAATGCCTATCATACATTTTGGAATTCATTTACACCTTCAGTTTCTCATACTAGAGAAATAGTACAGTACTTACATATCTGTGTTCTATTTATTTCACTTATGAGTATATCCTTAAGGTACATCCATCTGCGTATACAGGACTCAAATTTATCATTCTCTATGGCTGAGTAGTACTCCATTTTATATTTTTTTAAAAAACCACCTCTTCTTTATCCAGTCTCCCATTGATGGGCATTCGGCCAGTTTTCATGATTTAGCTATTACAAACTGAGCTGCTACAAACATAGGTGCACATATGTCACTGTGAGATGAATTTTTTAATACTTCCATGGATATACCAGGGGAATAGTGGGGTCAAATGGGACCTATAATCCTTGTTTTTTGAGGAATCTCCGCAATGGTTGCACCAGTCTGCATTCCAATCAACAGTGAAAAAGGGTTTTAGGAATAAAAATACATGAAGATAAGTGGGGGAGCTCTTTATTTCTAAGACAGCAGGTTTAGGGGTGAGGTTCATCAAATGTTTGATTCAGAAAGGGGAGCAGAATGAGTTGTTGGCCCCTGTTTTCTACAGCTAACAAGTATACTTGGAGGAGATACTGATATTTCAATCTCATCTGAAGATTTATGAAAATTGCCAGCATTTGAAGAGCTCACAAGGGCCTGGCAAAGAGGATTCTTGTATGTGATTTTAGGCATGAAGGCAGAAGCAGTCACATCCAAGTTCTCAAAGTTCTCAGAACTGTGGGAAAGACGTCAGGATTCCTGCGTGTCTACACAAAGAGGCTGAGTTCAGAAGAAAAGGCAGGAGACATGGTCCTCACCCAGAAATAAGGGACCAAAGCAAAGTAGAGGACCAGCTTAAGTGGGCATAATATACGGTGGAGCAATAACAAGAAGTGTCCGCCTCACTGAGAAGATCTGAAAGATCCAAGAAAGTCTTTCACAGCATCGGCAGAGAAACCTCCTGAGTGGCCGGACTGCCAGTGGCAGGAAAGAACTTTCTGCCCTCGAATGAGTATGAGGTTTCTAAATTGCAGCCAGTGAGGGTCCTGTTTGCCTCCTCACCCCCAACACATGGTCAGGACAACTAAATCAGAGACCTCTATAGTTTTCCCTTTCTTCTACCTGTCAGGCCATCAGAGAAACAGACCCAAGGAAGAAAGGAGAAGGTATGTGACTTGACATTTACCTTCATGACTGCTCCACAGCTATGGAGGAGAAGAGAGGAATGTGAAGCCCTGACCCTTCTTTACTCTGCATTTCTCATTGAAAGGGAAAGAAGGTAGTTTAAAAGGATCTTTGAGACTGAAGCTTCAGAGATGCCATTATGTTGCGAAGAAATATTTTACGACAGTCAGTGACTGGAGGGAAACCAGAATGTCCATATTTTGACTCGGCTGAATTATCTTCTAATTAAAGATGTGCATTTCTGAATTCCCAAGAGGTAAGAATTAGGATGCTAGGCATTTTGCTTTTCTTCCTTTGAATCATTTGTTCTATATTATTAGTGATTCTAGTTTAAACTGTGCACACTAAATATTAGCTTAGGCACGTGCTGATCAAGCAGGTTCTCTGACTCACACAGTATCAGGTAAGGGATGGCACAAAGGTATGCCGTTGGAGAAGGTGCATTCTTCCTTCCTAAGAGTTTATTCTCAGTTGCAGACAATGTATGTGCATTTCATATGAAAAATATTTAAAGAAAATATCCTATTTGTGTAATATTAGACAAAGTTGAATATAATATATGTCAAACGTTCTCATAACTTCTTCAGCTATGTCATAGCTGTCTTGGTTGAGTTCATAATTTTGATCATTAGTTACTGTTGTTTATTAACATGAGTGAACAATGTACCAGTGAAATATTCAGCAGGCTCTTGAAATGGAAAATTTCTCCATAAAAATCTAATCTAAAAAAGACTACTCCTCTCTTATTTGTTGTATCTAGTGTCTGCTTCTGTGACCAGCCCTTCCTGTTAGGACGGTCTTCTTCCCTTCTTTCTCCATGCTGTGTAAAGTCAGCCTTTGCCCAAGCTTCCTTGCTTTTAATGCCTCACCTGCATGATCCCTTGTTATCTTTCATCTGTCTTTTGAGCTATTGGACTAAGGTTTTTTTTTTATCTAAAGTGAGAAATGCCTTTAAACATCATTTCTACCTCAATTATTTCACGGCCTCCCTGCCTGCCTGCAAAGAACGTTTGTAACCACTCACCCTAATCCCTGACCCATAAGAAAATATTGAGATCACAGTGACTCTTACACTCATTATTATAGCACTGTAAATTCAGAAATAGCATTTGAAATGAAATAAAGGTTTCCCTTTGTCCAGAGATACTTGATCCACTTGAGAATACTTTAAACTGACGTCAAAGATTTTAATGTAATTGATGCAGAGCATGATATGACAAAGAAAGCACTTGAGGATGCTTCAATATTTTCTTAAATATATTAACGTGATAAGATAAAGTTTACTCCTCAAACTGGAACAGAGCAGTTAAGGTAGCGTGCTCTGGAGATAATCAAACTAAGGCTCACTAATTAAATTGTTCTGCAGCAGATAACAATGCATTTGATGGTGCCCAGCATAGTCCCAAACTGTCACAGATTGCTGTTACTTATGAAACAGAGCAGTATCTTTCCACTTGAATATTTTCCAGAGCAAAGAAAACTGCTTGTCCATGCACATGTGCTCACAGGTGCTTGTAGCTGTCTCCATTTTCCAAGGGGTATTTTTGGACACTAAGAAAGCTTAGGAGTATTACTATTTTTTATTTTTTTATTGTGAACCAGCATTGACAAGCACTCCATTTACTTACAAGATTGGAGCAAGAAACCAGACATACCCTCTCTCCATCAAACCTACACACAGGTTTGGAACACCTGTTTCATAAAGCCAGTCTCTTTAAAAACCATAACATAGTATCTCAAAATCCACTGCCACTCTAAACACGTTCTGTGCCCCAAGTTATGGCTAGATAAAGGACTCCAGGTTTTACTCTGGACTGTTTCTATAAAACTGCCTTTGCTTCCAGTTTTTTAAAAAAAGAATTTCAAAATTTTCCATAATGTGTCTTACGAAAAGTAAGGAGGCACTGTGATAACTGGGAGACTGCTGAGGTATTGTCTGGAATTCTCCATGTGAACCAATGAATGTAAGGAGATGTTACACATATTGTCAGTGCTGTAAACAGTGCATCTCAATGCCTGAGTATATCCAGAATGGGTGTGACCAATTTTGATATCAGGTAAAGGATAAATAAGCATTGAAAAACAAACCAGCAAACCACAGTATATTCTACCTTTAACTTTTTAAAACTATGGTTTGTGGATAAATTCATTTTTACCATAAAGCTGATATATCTTTAAATTTTGAAAACATTAGTGTTTATTTTGACTTGGTAGGGGCAACCTGTCCAACTATAATTATGTTTGGTGCTAACAGATGTACCTTTCAATAAAATTATTGAAATACAAAAATATACACATAGGTATATTTATTTTACAGCACTTTTGCTTGTCACTTATTTCAGTACATTAGGGTGTGGTGCTGAGTTCTAATTCTCCTGAGGTAGCTATGCTTTAACTCATTATCAAAAAAAAATCTCCATTATTCTAAGCCACCAAATATGCAATGTGCTGCCTGAAGAGTTGTATGAGTATGCACAAGCTCTGTGATTATCAAATATTGAATGAAAGTTTCAAGTACTAAGTGACAGTTAATGAACATTTTGGCTGATTCTTAAGTCCCATTGTCAGAGAACACAGAAGATGTGGGTCTAATTGATTGCCTATGTCATACTAGAAAATTGAACATAAATAATTTCTATATGTTTTCCAAGAACTAATTTCTAAGAAAGCAGAAAATCAACTATATAAAAATATTGCTTAAATATCATATGATTTCTCTAAAACCCAAGGTAGAAGTAAAGAGCAAAATAAAAGAAAGGTAATAGGAAATGGAGAGATAGACCATTCTCAAATGGCCAGGGTGGGGGAAGATGGAGGGAAGAGCATAGAGGAGAGAGGAAGAGAGATGAAAAGAACCCAAGCTGATATGTCCATGTACCAGCTCCCCACAAGGAATGTAATCATCATTCACTGCAAACATGTACTGACATAAAGAAGATAACTAATGGTAATGGCACCAAATTTGTATTCTACTTTTACTTTCAACTCATCTGAACCTTAAATATTCAAGTTGATTGGGGAAATTTATCTAATGTGCACCAATGTGGTAGAAAATTTATGTTTGTTTTCTGAAATAGAAAATCTAAATTTTTTTCCTGCTGTTCTGAAAAGTATTATATTTTCTTAAAAATTCAAATCTTTATTGGTACATTATAAATACACATCATCATCACATTCAACATTGAGAGTTTGTACCAGAATATGACATGACTTGATTCTCCCTTCCTCCACCCACCCTACACCCCCACCCCTATATACATAGGCTTTGTTTCCTTTTTTATTATTATCACATTCTTTTTCTTATAATTTCTTATTTATGCTCTCTTCTAGGTGAAAGTAGCATCAAGGGACTGATCATATCTCTTACTATAGACTTTTACATTGTTATACTCTTAGAAGTGATCTTAAAAGACTTAAAACATTTATGAATTTCACATTTTAAGTGACTATCTAATTAGTGGCCAGATTTCTTCAGTGGACTGAAGTTCATGAGCACACTACTTTTCATTACTACCATTTATCGTAATACTGGATAAAGCATGAGTGGCACATACTTGTTTATGTTTGAAAATGAACTTAAGACATTTGGGCCTCAGTTTCTCTATATTCAAACTAAAGAGATATGATATTGAATGTCACTCCAGTTTCTCACATAATTTCTGGCTGTGGACTGCCATTTCCTGTACCCTGAATTTTGAAGGTTGGGAGCAGTAAGAAAACCGAAATGTATGAAACTGTAGAGAAGAGAGTCAAAAATCAACCATTCTCTTATGTACTACTGAATTCAGAAAACAAATAAGTTGACCTCAACAAGTAGGGTTATGCATGATGGATACACTCAAATAACGCTGGGAGTAAAGTGGCCATTTACAGGTTAATGATAAGGAGATGACAAAGGGAAAGACAGAACATAAAGGAGATGGGATGTGGAGGAGAATGCCAATTTTTTCACTCTATTTTCATGTTTGTGTGATCAAAATCTCCAACTTATTCTACTAGTGTTTGTTTCTACACATAATTAAATGATGGCATAAATGCCCTAGCCCAGATCTTTGGGACTGACTTCATCAGAATTATTTAATTGTATTTACTGGTTCCTGGAAATTCAGATAAGAAATATCACATCCCAAATCTTGGGCAGGCCAAATGACAATGCAATACTCCTAGGAAGGAAAAATGGTTATACCCTCATGCTGTGTGGAGGCAGGTACTGACAATAGAGATGTCTGCCTCTTTTCAAAGATAGAGTGAGAAACTTGAAATTCTTTAATTCTGAAAAGCAGGTAGCTAGTAACAGTTTATAATAGTCCCTGAAATGACCAGAAAGAGAATTCCAATTGCCTTAATGATTAGAAATAAGACTTGAAGTGAAGAAATTCAAAGCCTGTTTACAAAGCCATGCCCTTCACCTTTATTTAAAGATGTATGTGATCACAGGAGCACAATTGTGTGAGTCCAGCAGTCACATGGCACATTGCTTTTGATTAATGCCACTGAAATCTGAAAGGAGAATTCAAGTGGAAAAACAGCCAACTCTACGTACTTACAATAATAGAATGTTCCAATTAAACAGGGACGCAATAGTAAGATACTTTGTTTAGCTTGAAGAGCCAAGTATGAGAATGATTACATATTTTAGGTTACTTCATTAAAAAGAAAATCAACAAAATATTTTTCAACAAGTAAATTATCAATTTACCAATTAGTTTCAACTAAGGACACAAGATCTACTTAAGAATATATATTATGTTAAAGCAAATTTCAGTGGATCATTTATTTTTGGACTTCAGTTATTAATCTTTTCCATTGGACTCTACTTAAAATGTGAAAACTTCAAAACTTAATAGGGAAGATATATAGGAAATATACCACACTGAAATAGGTCAGGATCTTTTTGGAACAAGATCACAAATGTACAAGAAACAAAAGCTGAAAATTGACAAAAGTATTACATCAAACTGAAAAATCTTCTGCTCAGCAAAGAAAATAATCAATGAAATAAAGAGACAACCTATAAAAGCAAATACATGCAAACTGCCCTCTGATAAAAGATTAAGACACTGATATATATAAAGAACTCAAGCCACATGATAGCAAAGCTTAATTATCTTCAAGATGAGTATTTTAATACTTCACTAGACAGTTTTCAAAATAGGCAAATGACCAACAGAACAATCTCAGCATTATTAGTCTTCAGAAAAACACAAATCAAAAGTGCAATCAGTCGTCACCTTGTTCCTGTTGAAATAGCTATTATCAAAAAGACCAAAAAAAACATAAACAAGTATTATAAATGATGTAGGGGTGTAAGTTCATACAGCCATTGTGGAAAACAATATTGAAGTTCATCAAAAATTGAGAAATAGATTGAGATCGTAACAAAAAAGTAAGGAAACAAATTTTATATATATGGGGGGGTGGTAGGGTGGGTGGGGCTATGGGAAAAAATGAGAATTAAGTTGTGTCTTATACTGGTACAAATCCCCATTATGGAGTGCAATCATGATGTGTATATTTAATGTACCAATAAAGATAATTTTAAAAAAATTGAGAAATAGAAATACTGCATGATCTAGGAATCTCACTGCCTGGTATATGTCCAAAGGAAATAAATTAGTATGCTAAAAAGACTGCATTCTTGTGAGGAATACATAAATATACTCTCTGGTGAATATATATGGAATGGTATTCATTCATAAAATGATAAAATATCATCTGTACCAATGAACATGGAACTGGAAGATATTATGTTAAGTGAAATAAGTCAGGCACAGAAAAATTAAATACTGCATAATCTCACAGCATATGTAGAAAGTAAAAAACCAATTGATATTATACAAATTAAGAATAGAATAGATCTTACCAGAAGATAGGAGGTAAAAGTAAGGGAAAATATTGTCAACTTGTACTATGTTACAGTTTTGTATGAGAAATAGGATAGATGACTATAGACAGTAGTGAACTGTGTATTTAAAAATCTAGAACAATAGATTTTGAGTATTTTAATCACAAGGAATAATGAGTGACTGAGTAGATTGATATAGTTACTCTGATTTGAACATTATAAATGTATACATGCTTCAGACTGTCATGTGGTGCTCAATATGTGTTGTAGCACATACTCCCAGTGTCACAACAATTTGGTTAAAAGGTGGAATGGCTAAATACCTTAAGAAATTCCATCAAAGAAGATGAACAATTCTAGTATATGTGCTGCCAATGAGAGCACAAAGAAGATATACAAATGGTACCAGTATAATAGCCTAAATTCAATGCCACCAACAGCATACGGTGGTGAAAATATGGAGCAAGAAGGATTCGTGTTCACTGCTTAGGGAACTGCAAAATGTGGGTGCCAGTTTGAAAGACCATTTGACAGTTTCTTAAGAAGTAAGCATTCTCGGGCAGGGGATATAGCTCAGTGGTTCCGGAGCCTGTCTTGTAAGTTCAAGGGCCCGGGTGGTTTGATCCCTGGTAACCACATAACAATACTGGGTGTGGAGACTCACCCCAGCAGCAATCAGCACCACATACCACAGTGCAGGGCGTGGTGGCTTATGCCTGTAATCCCAGCACTCAGGAGGTAGAGGCAGGAGGATTGCTGTGATGTGAGTTTGAGGCTGAGCTCTGGGCCAGCCTGAACTACAAAGCGAGACCCTGTCTCAAAAAAACATTAAAAAAAAAAAAAAAGAAGTAAGCATTCTCATCCATATGATCTGCCAATATAGTCTTTAATATTCAACCAAAGGAGCTGAAAATATAGGCCTACACAAAAACAAGCACACTAACATTTATAGTGTTTTTAGTTTTAATCTCCAGAACTCAGAAAGACCGAGATATCCACTACTGGGCAAATGAATACATAAGCTGTGATACACTCAGACACTGGAATATTTTGAGATGCTTAAAGGAAACTATGCATGCCTGTAAAATCAGATATTCTCTACCCAGGAAGCAGAGGAAGGAGGCCTGCTTCAGTCCAGGAGTTCAAGGTCAACCTGTGCAACAGAAGGAGCATGTCTCAGAAAAAGTAAAAGGGGCCCCAAAATAAAACAAACCAACATAAATCACCTCTTTTGTTTCTCACATGTTCTTTAAGAGTAAATTAAAATATTTCTACAGTATTTCTTCTAATATTAGCAGAATATTAGCTTATAAAGTAGTTCTTAGTCTTTGAGGGATAGAAAGATGGAAAAATTCTGATTTCTACAATTAGAAGATTTGGAGAATAAGGTAACTGAGGAAAGATAGATAGATAGATAGATAGATAGATAGACAGATAGATAGATAGATCAATAAAACACAGAACAATGTAAGTAGCTGGTGATGTGATGGTGTTTTGTGAAAAATTCAGAGCGGTTTGTGAAGAATGATGTTGGGCTCCTCACAGACTGCACTTTCACTTGGGCTTGGAACAATTGCTCCCACTGTGGTAAAGGGAGAAATGTGACCTCGAAGATGAGTTGGCATGAACAAAGGTGCAGATTTGAGATTTGAGGACCTACTGAGACTCCACAGAGTAGGCAATTCTAGCTTGCTTGGAAGATGTACACCAGAGGGAGGGAGGGAGGAAAGACTAATTTTTAAAAATTAAGATCATGAAGAAAATGAAAGAATAAAGCATTATTATAGTTTAAGGCCTCCTTCAATATAAGCAGGCACTCCCACACTTCCTAAACCTTCAGTTTTCCCATTCTCCCCAGTATTATGTGGGGATGTGCGATACTGGACCACCAGACAGTTGAGTGCTGTGGCCAGCTGGAGAATACAGACAAATCCCAGGGAGTTGCTGAGAGATCTCCCAGGGATATGCTGAAAGCAGTGCTCTTATCTGCGTGGTAAATTCCCATTCGGCAGTGGCAGACTTGTGTTTGTATTTAAGAATCATTTTTAGTATCCGCAAATGTCACACACAGACCTTTTGTTTTTACTTCAATAACCTGCACACGGTGTATATTTAGAGAAAGCTTTTCCAACTTCAAGAAGTCTATTTACCCTAGTGCAAAAATATCTTTACTTGTTATATAGGTGGTACAAACTTACCAAATATCTTCTTCTCTTCTAATGTGAAGATTTAAGGCTCTACGTTACTAATTGTTTACATAGATTAATAATGATAAAGAAACCAGTTTTCCTCTGTACTCAGATTATTCTGTAGAAGTGACAACACAGTATCTTAAACTTGAATTTTGGCATATTTAAAAATTAAAATCATAATGTAACTTAATAGTATTTTGATGGATGTTCTAAAAGTGCCTTAAAGGTTTTTTTTCAGTTTCCTAGGTAAGTGAAGCAATTATCTATTTTGTTATACACATTTCTATTTTTTTGCACACTCTTATGCTGCTCTGTTCACATGTATATAGAATGAAAGCAAAATTTTCTATTTGTTTCACTTAATACTGTCCCATATATAGTTGTCCCTTTTCCGTAATTTAAAAACTGTCTTCCATGCCAGTAATTAAACGTATTTTGTGCTCTTTAAATGCCCTCCATAGTAATTAATATTAATGAAGTATTGTGCCACATAATATCAAGATGCCAGTGCTTTCCCTGCACTCATCATTACATTAAGGTAACAACATGAAGAAGTGGTTACTATTTTACAGTCGAGGGAATGGAGTTTCAGAATAACTTGCATAGGTCACAGAGCTAATAAAAATTAGAGTAGAATGATAAAACTCCCTCTTTGTAAGTTTTACAGAACAACTGATCTTATTAACTTGATTAAGTAACAAAATCAAAGGAGAAACCTACAAGTAGTTCTGAGAACTGCCTGAGTCGCTTATCCTGATGGTGACATAGACAAGTACACCGATGTACAATTTTAATTTCACATTTTGTTGACAGGCATCAAATCAATAAGTGTAGAAATTTAAAATCACAGAAAGTGGAGTCCATCTTCCATCTAATCATTAAGGATGTAAAAGTACCAGTTCCAGAGCCTGAATTTCCACAAATTTATCAAAACTTTCCACTTAAAAAGATGACTGTCAGGTCAGTTCTGTGAGAAGAAGCCTTTGGATTATGACTCAGTCTCTGCCAGCTTCCCAGGCACTTCCCTTCCTGGACTCAACTGTGGCCTGTGCAACAGTGACCCTCTTGTAGGCAGAGGAAGTCCTCAAACAACTGATTCTACTGAGACCTTCAGACTGCTTTTCAGAGTGGCCATATCTTGACAAAATTGCCAGAATGTGGTCAACTCCCCGTGTTACTGTGGCATTTGACACTCGTAAAATAGTAACTCAGACTATCTAAATTATTCTTTAGTAGTTTTCCTATGCAATTTCTGGAAGTATTACCTCCCCCAACTTTTTTTGTACTGGGGATCAAACTCGAGACCTTTAGCTTTCGAGGCAGGCACTGGAACCACTGAACTAAATCCTGGCCCTGGACATATTCTTCTTAACTTTTAGGATTACCATTTTATCTCTAATATTATTTTCTTCTTGATTTTACACATTTCAAATGGTCTCTCTCCTTCTATTTCTATCTATGGATTTTTATTTTAAACTGCAGCTTACCAGTATCTTCTATTTATGTAAGATATTCTTTTTTCTTAATCACAACTTCTACAGTCCCATAGGCTCTAGATCTGTCCCTTTGTATGTGTCTTGAACTAAAGCCTTCTAATATCTAATTGAATGATTTCATCATTTTCATTCCGCATGAGCAAAACCCTCATGTTATTTAACTTCAAAAATTTTTGATTGGCTTATATTTGTAAGTTGAAGTTTATAACTTTGATGGATAAATTGGTGCCAGGGTGACAGAACGAGGTTGTCCCAACATAACATTTAAAATAGAAGGGAAGATTCAAATCCCTTAGAAGAGAATGATGATTACAACAGACATTCTGAGGCTTGGATTTATTTTTAATTTTTATTTTTATTGTTGTTGTTACTGCTGTTGAGACAGGGTCTCTCTTTGTAATTCAAGCTGGCCCTGAGCTCACTGTGTAGTCCTGACAAGTCTCAAACTCACAGCAGTCCTCCTGCCTTTGCCTCTTCAGGGCTGATATTACAGGCATGAGCAAACACACCCAGAACTGTGGTATGAGGTAAAAGGGATGGAACTCTGGACCTTGAATTTGTGAGACCATCCCCAGAAAAAAAGTAAGAAGTTCTCAAAAGCAGAGAAGTCAAAGTCAACTTTAGGAGCAGTGAAGTAAGTATCTGCCTTGCGGACATTGCTAAATGGAGTTAAGATCAAGGGGATTTAACAGGTGTGGAACACAGACCCCAGGGAACAAAATCCAAGGCAAATAGATCTTGTAGATCTCTAAAGATAATCAGCAAAAACATTAAGAACATGTTCTTAAGTTCAAAGAACTCCATCTTTTTATTATTACTGTTAGGCAAGACATAGAGCTGGTAAATACGAAAATAAATAAAACAACTATTTTTTATAAAACAACTAGTTTTTCAAGTCTTGTCGAAAGAAAGGAACAGAAGTCACCCACGGAGCCTCCCAGCTGGAACTCATGCTCAGTGTGGGGACCCAAACATTTCATTAGTGATACTGGCTTTATTTACCAATGGATTGGCAAAAATATCACTTGATAAATCCCATTAGAATAGAATGTTGTACAACATTGGATCTCGGAATATACAGTTCTTTGAATAGTGCCTCATCAATATTTTTTCTTGATTTTCTGAACCCAGAAAGAATTGCTTCTTTAAAAGCTTTCTTCTATGAGCCTTTCTGGAAGTGGTCCTCAAGGGAGGAAAGGTTTCCTCTTGTTTATATTTCTTTCTCTCTCTGTCTTGTCTATCTCTGTCCCTCACAGAATATCACTCTCTTTTCTTTTATGTAGCACTATGGATTAAAGCTTGGATATTCTTTCTGAAATAATCCTGTCTTTTTTTATATTTTAATTTTTTAAATTGAAATCCTTATCAGTACATTACATATATACATCATAATTGCACTCCACAATGGGCATTTGTACCAGTATAAGACACAACTTAGTTCTCATTTTTTCCCTTAGCCCTACCCACCCTACAACCCCCCCATATACATAAACTTTGTTTCCTTTCTTTTTTGTTACAATCTCATTATTTTCACCCTATTTCACCCCCTTCACCCTATTTCACTTTGAGCATTTTCTATTTCACAATATATAACATACAATTCTAGAACTCATTTACATCTATATTTTCTCATACCAGAGAAAAGATGCAATATTTACCTCTCTGTGACTTATTTATTTCACTTATGAGGATATCCTCAAGGTATGTCCATTTAAGTATAAATGATTCAGACTTATCATTTTTTATGGCAGAGTAATACTCCATCTGTAGAAGAACCACAGCTTTTTTTATGTTTTAATTTGAGACAAGTTTTCACTACTTCTCTAAGTTGTCCAAGGCAAGGTTTGAACCTGATCCATTTTCCTAAGCCTCACAGAGTGCTGGGATCGCAGGAGAGTGCCACCATGTCTATGTTGGCTTTTTACTTCATATAAAGTGATATTATAATAATATATCTTGTCTCCTTTGATATGTGATCCACACATTGAAGTTAGAGAACTTCAGACAATAGAGAAGGGATTTAAAAGGCTCCTCTATTCTCAAGCTAAGTAGGCAGTGAAAAATCTCTTGAGAGGTGAATTGAACCAGGCAGAAGTTAAAGAATCATCCGCCAATAAGAAATAGTAGGTAATTCCATGGGACAGGAAGGAGAAATTACACAATACAAGGATAGCTTTATTATCATTATTATTTATTGAAACTTTGGCAAGGTAGAACATCATCATATCTTATTTCAATTGTGTGAGTAAACATCTTTATCTTAGAATTAAGGAATAATAAGCTGCGGAGGCAGCAGTTGATTTGTCTGATATTGCATTGCTGTTAAGTGGAAAACAATCGTGTTACTTTTATAGCAAAGACCCCCAATCCCTGGGCGACGGACTGATACGGTTCATGGCTCATGAGGAACCAGGGTGTGCAGCAAGTGGAGAGGAGATGAGAGAACAAGATTTCACATCTATTTACAGCTGCTCACATCTGAGCCCTTATGTCCCATCAGGTCTGTGGCAGAACTGCATTCTCAGAGGAGTATGAACCCTACCATGAATATGCAGGTGAGGGAACGAGGTTGTAAGCTCCTGCAAGAATCAAACACCTAATGGTCTAAGGTGAAGCTGAATTATTGATGCCAGTGCTAGGGGATGTAATTTTAATGCATCACAGATATATACTAATGAAAAGAGAAACTAAAATAAAAATTTCCTTCCCCTCCTTCCCTTAAAAATACTGTCTTCCATGCCAAAAGATGAGGGACCGCTATTTTGGATATTTTGCATCACTTTTATTAAATATAGACACTTTTAAGATGAAAGCACCTATTTTTGTTGAAAAAATGTGAAGATGGACACAGCAGGGCAGAATAGTCACCAAGCAGAAAAGAATTACAGCTGTAGGGAATTTCAGACTGGACATTGACTTTTGCAGTGTCTTCCAATCAGAAAGTGCCATGCTTCAAGCATTCTTCCAGGTAGGATGCTCTAGAGTGACTCACTGGCTCTCAGACTCACTAAAACCCATACACTGTGTGGCAAACTGGCTAAGTGACGAAGGGGCATATTTATAAGATAAAGCAGGAAGATTAGGAACATGTTGTCTCATTGTGAAAATACTCAAGGAAAGTGGGAGAAAACACTTGGAGGGCTAATTAGAAAGACTGAATGTATTAGTGGCATTATGAACTAGCTATTTTCAAGGCACATTATGTGTAAGTATATGAATAAGCATAGAATCGCTTTAAGTTATTTCATTTCCTAGGTTTCCATGGGGATTCTGGTGAGACAGTTCTATTTTAATTCTATGGATTTTTATTAGAGAAGAAATAGTGAATTTAGCACCTAGTATAGGAAGAGAATTCAAAATTTACAGAAAGACCTCAGATCTTGTTTTATTTCTGCCACTGACATAAATGTGTCCCTGAGTCTCTGTAACCATAGATGTGTCAGCAAATTTCCATCAATATCACAAGAATTGGCAACATGATAAATTATTTCACTCCATTTCTACCAAGAACACATTTTTATTGTGCACTCATTTAAGTAATGCTAAACAGCTATAATACCATTTCTGCTGAATTTAGCTTAAATTCAAAGGAAAAGGCTCCCAAAAGAAAATAAGATCCAGTAATTTTGAAAATATGGAGAGACATGGATAAATGGCATCCTACATGGCAAGAAAAGGGAAAGTTGGCAAAAGTAGATTGTTCAGTATTTTATCTAAAGAGTGGTCAAGGAGGACATGGAAGGATTTTTTACCCTTGAATTCGAACAGCACTTCATACTGGGATGCCATTGCCAAATCAGAACAAAGAAAATTTTAGCCATAAAAAGCACAGTAGCAATAGGGAAGAACTGAAGCATAAATATTTTTGGAGGATCAAGGAAAGAAGTCAAATATGACTTTTCATAGGAATCTAGTCATGATGAAAGGAAGAAATACAAAATTAATGAAGAGTTGGAGTTGCTGGAATGACTTTAACATTTTACTCAGTAATTTTAATTGCCACTAATTAGCTCTTTCTTTGATATTTGTACGAGTAGTTTCAACAGAGGTATTTTTGTTTTTACATGTGTGGTACTTGGAGAAGAGTGTCAACTTTGTTGGCGTTGGGATGCACCAGGGGCCTGGGGGACCATACTCCTCCTGGCCATGTCAGGGTGGGTAATGGAAGCTTGACCATGGGGTCTGTGTCTGATCCCTGCCCCTTTCTCCCTGGCACTGTCCCCCACTCTACTTTCCAGCCATCATGTACTGAGCAGCTTTGCTCCACCAAACCCTTTCAGCATGATACTCCTGCCTTAAAGCCAGCATACCTTGGACTGAATCCCCTAAATTACGAGCCAAGTTAAACCTCTCCTCCTTAACATTGTGGGTGTTGGGCATTGTGTCCTGCAATCAGAAAGCTGAAAAATATAACATGAAGCAGTATCAACCAGAAAATTGGGATTGTGACTGTGAAAATTTCAGCAATTCCCTAAATGACTTTAATAAAAAGTACTCAAACAAGTGAAATAACAACTAGGGAGTAAGGCTTTGAACATTTATTCAAAACTTAGAAAATCCCCACTGTTATCCTTCCTTATATTATCTAATTTACATCTTCACATGTTAAGGAGTTTTCAGAATTACACTTCAGGGTACCAGTAGTTTTTTAAAAAACAAAACTATAGGATATTGAATATTTTTCAGATTCGAGGAGTGACATGCTTTAAGGTCTTTAAGTGAAAAGCGTTGCCCTATGTTTTAATACATAAAATAAAATATGTTGTTCATTGTCTAAGATCATCAGATAGCATTTTGCTCTTTGATGGTCAAAATTTGGTTTTCTCTGGTGATTATACAGGTATGGATTCAAAAATAGCAGTCCAAAGAAGAGCATCCTCCACTTGGGTACATAGTTCAGGCTAATGATTTTCCAGCTCTCTTTCATTACATTTAAGCTTCACCAGTAGCACCTGCTATAAAACACACCTCCTAGCCAACGACAGAGAGTCTGTTTCTCTTCAATGAAGCAGGATCAGGACAGGTCAAGTGCTTTTCTCTTGTGTAATGGGAGTGTGCTACTGCTGGGCATGTGAACTACTTCCTACAGCCCAGTATATCTTCCCAATTAATGCTTTCCATATTCTCTGTCCTTGGATTCTTATGAAAAAAGTACCATATATTTTTTAGTTTTTGTTTATTCTGTGAACAACATTTCTGTCACTTGCCAAATTCACTAGCAAACATGTGCCACTTGCTCCATTTGTAGGTTTTGTGTTATAGGTTTGGCAGATTTATGAATGCAAGCTTCTGGTTTTAAATGGTGGCACTGGCAGGGTGTCAGATTTGAGAAATGTAACACAAGAAAGAAAGCTCCCTAAAACTCTATAAGCCCAGAGTGAAAGACAAATATAAGCACTTATCCTTTTGGAATCCTCCAGAAAATTGAAGGAATATAACTGTCAGGCCTGCTGTCATTTCAGAATCATTGAAGCTTGAAATCAGATAATACTTCTTATCCTGAAAATTCTTTTGAATATGGATGTATTTGGCATCTCTAAAGTTAGCATCTTTAGCATAGGCATTATACTCCTTGGACAATGGAAAGAATTCTTAATTTCAAGAAAAAATTGTGTATGTATGTGTGTGTGTGTGTGTGTGTACATACATGTGTACATGAGTGCTAGATGAAACAAGCCCACGTTAAGAGCAGATGAAAAATTGGTTCTAGATATCACAGATGGCTTCTCTTCAGATACTGTTTTCAATAAGGCCTCTGTTCACCACCAGGAAAACCTGAAGTAAAAGTCTCTGGAACAATGAATAGCAAATACAGTTAAAGATTCACCTGAGTGCTTATATGTAATGTACCAATAAAGATTTCAATTAAAAAAAAAAAGAATTCACCCAAGTGCTGAAAGGCATAATGAGGAACAACAAGATGGCAGATACAACCAAAATAAAACAGGCAATCTTAGAGTTCTTGGGTGATATTGAGTGTCCCTCCGAAAATGTCAAATTGTCAACGGAGCTATAACAAGTGTTGCAAGGGTAGCTGACTGTAGAGTGGGGATGAAGGGTGGGTCCCGGACAAAGTAAAACTATACTTAACTCCAGCTTCCAACCACTCCCAAGAATTGGATCAGTCATGTCTGTAGTTTGAGAAGCACAACTTGCTCTCAGTGGTGTGGATTTCAGCAACTCAGAATACGAAAGTGCAGCTTGTTCCTATCATCACTTGCTCTTTGTAACGTCTTTCTGGCCCTACCACGAATCCTTAAAAATAAGCAACAATACATTGTAAGCCAATTTTTATCAATAGAAATAGTTATAAGACCAAAATAACTCTTTTAAATTTTTAAGATCAAATACTTTAGCAAACAATAATTCCTCTATCTTGAGATGATTAAATTGTTCTACCTTCAATTTCCATATGAACAGAAAAAGGAAAACTGCACTAGGGTTACATCCTGGCTGTGTGTTTCCGGTTTAGCCAGGGCCAGGAAACAGTATGCATGCATGAAATAAGTCAGTTTCTGCCAACTTAGTTTCACTGACGTTGCGACAGTGACGGAAAATTTCAATTGGCTCATCTCCCACATTTTAAACACAACCCTCGGAGTGAGCCTTACCTAGCAAAAATTTCATTGTTTTAACAGAGCTGCTTTGAGAAGATAAAAATTTGAAGTAACAAGGTAGGGAATATTGTTCTCATAAAACTTTTTTGTTCTTTTCTGCATTAAGTTTTACTAGTACATGGTTGTGGTACACAATGATCATATTCATTCAGGGAGCTGCTATGTGTTCATAACATATCTGAATTCTTTTATTATCCCCTTTCCCTCCACTCCTCTCTTTCCTCCATATATTGGTCCCCTTGCCTTTAGCAAAACATTTATTCCACCAGCTTCTTATTATCCATCTTTTATTTTGCTCTTTATTTATGTTTTCGATTTCTCATCTAAGAGAAGCCATGAAATATTTAAGCTTGTGTACGATTAATTTTAATACTTAATAAATGGGTTAAAGGTTCATCATTTTCCTTTCTGAGGAGAACTGGATCTCATGCTCCTCACTCTAAGCCATAGAGTGCCTTCCTGCCTTTCTGCAATTGACTTCGACTGTGATACTAAGTAAAATAAATCAGACACAGAAGGATTCTGCAAGCGACTGCAGAAATCACTATAAATGCTTTTCCGCTCAATTTGTTCATGCTATGGCATTTTTACTAGAAAAATAAATTCTTAAAAATTTTTAACAAAATACAAATATATACAAAGATTTGTAGTATTAGCAAGCACTTAATCTTTCTAAATTTAATTATACTCATTCTTTTTAACAATCAAAAGCATGACATATACTTAATATACACACTTTATGCTTATAGAACATACTGAGCATTGATAAAATTTATTCTTAAGTATAATTTTATCTATACAAATATAGCCAGGTATGGTGGCACATTCCAATAACCCCAGCACTTGGGAAGGCTGAGGCAGGAGGATGGCAAGATTGAGTTCAGCCTGGGCAACTTACTGGGCAACTTACTCAAAATCAAAAAACAACAACGACAACAACAAAAAAAAATCAAAAACAAAAAAATATATATATATCAAAAGACGGGATACAGTTCAGTGTGAATTCCTGAATAAATCCCTAGTCCTGCAAACCACAACATCAGCAATAACTGTCTTTCTGTGTATAAACATAAAAATAATATACAATGTGACTCAGCAGTAGTTTTACAGTACTTTGACTTAAGTTTATGTGGATCTAATTTGTTAACCTTAAAAATATAGAAACACTTCATTGGTCAAAACCAACAAAAAACTGGATGAAACTAAAAGAAATAGAAAATGAAAAAATTAGTGGGAAAACAGGAATGTGTAAAGGAAAAGCCTATATTGGAGAAGGATTAATTATTTCATAAAATAGTTAAAACATTTTAGCAAGTAACACAAGAAATTATCTAGGATGTCCATTAGACAAACTAAGAAATAAAAAATAATTACATTAAAAAACAAGTCAGTGTATGTTATATAATTTCTTATACTTGCCTAATTTAATATTCATAGGGTGGATTTTTTTTTCTTGTGTCTAGCAAATATAAGAAAATAAGCAAATTTTTGGAGAAAAGCCAACAGAAGTGATGATGAGCAGATGCATAAAGCTGTCTAGGTGGCACAAGCTAATGTTCCAGAGGATCTACAAATTTCCAAAGCCGTAATATGGAAGGAATTAATGTTATTTAATAGTATAGAAAGGAAAAATTCCAAATACAGCCATGTAATTTGTTAGTGACCTTTTAACAAGCTAAATATTTTAGACAGAGGCAAATCTTTAGAAAGACTCAAATGCATTATTTAGGTAAGCAGGTGTTTGCTTCTAGTCATTTCAAAAGCACTCAGTGTAGGATCAAAAGAAGCATGTCAGAGTCACAAAGAACAGCTCTGCTCCTCACTACCAGAGTGTAATCACACATTCAAGCTGTAATTATTGTTTTTTCAAGGCTCATCTTCCATGGATTCCTGTCTCAGTCTTCTAGGCAAGAAATTTAAGTAAAAATAAATATGTGTAAATATCAGAAAAGAGACACTACAATGCTTTCACTGGCATAACAGAACAGTACTATGGATAAAGAAGTTCATGTCACATCAGCGAGGAGCACTCCACGGTTTCATTATGTGAAAGTCAGCTTTGGTGTGAAACAAACACAAAGAGACCAGCTGAGCAGCCGAGAACAGGACAGTCATGGCCAGCGCCACTACGAAGTGGAGAAGACTGAGCTGGAGGGGAGATGAGATGATGCTTTTGTACTCTAACATCTCTGTGAAGTTCTGGAAGTGTGACCTGCATTATCATGAAAGGTCCAGAGCTTTCATCAGTAAATCTATACATATCTACTAGAGGTTTCTCTTCGAAACATAGATAGCAACATAGGAGACGCAATTAAAATAATCTCATTAAGGCCATGGAACGTCCTCAAGCCTCAGCAGGGAGAAGGGATGGGAACTAGGGTAGCTTTAGACACTAAGATAGTTTCTGATTTTGTTTGTTTATTTTGGCAAAATTGAGAATTGAGCATTGAATCTTTGTAGTGAGCTAATATCTCAGCTTTTTAATTTTTAAATAATTTTTTGAGACAGTCTTGCTATATCGCTAAGTTGTCCAGCCTTGCTACATTGTTAAATTGTGCATAATTGCAATCCTTCTGCCTCAACCCCTGCAGAGTGCAAGGGCTTCCTCTCCCACGTGTTTTTCCATGAGGTACTGTGCTACTACAGACCCAAAGCAAGGACCCAAGAGGTGGTGAACTGAAACTCCAAACTGTGAGTCAAAATACACCTGTTTAAAAGCCAATTGTATCAGTTCCTTGTTATAGTAACTGAATGCTGACTAACATACTATTGATGCAGAATCTTAGTTCCAACGCAATTTCAAGTCCAGTGGCATTGTCCATTGTAGATCAGCTCCAGGCTGACCTTGAAGAATTCCAGTAAATTTCCCCAGATTCTATCTCAGCATTTGTCAGCATTAAGAAAGACATGTCTCGGGGCCGGGGAGTTAGCTCAGTGGTTCCGGCGCCTGTCTTGCAAGCGCAAGGGCCCGGGTTCGATTCCCCGGTAACCACATAACAATACTGGGTGTGGAGACCCACACCCAGCAGCAACCAATACCACATACCACAGTGCCGGGCGTGCCGGGCGTGGTGGCTCACGCCTGTAATCCCAGCACTCGGGAGGCAGAGGCAGGAGGATTGTGATGTGAGTTTGAGGCTGAGCTCAGGGCCAGCCTGAACCACAAAGCGAGACCCTGTCTCAAAAAACATTAAAAAAAAAAAAAAAGAAAGAAAGACATGTCTCTAACTCTCTTAAATGAATCAAGGGACCACAAAAAGAAACAGACATTTGTGCAATGCCATGGGTCTTGAAATAAAACTTAGAACATCTTTGCTATGGCTTACTTATAATTCAAGGGAGATGACTATTAGGAAGCTTCAATATGGTTCTTGCACTTGAGGCTGAAAAACAGAGCTAATCATAAAATCTAACAATTGATTACTTCACGATTCATACTGTTGCCTAAATTTGCTTGTGTTGTCCACTGAAAATAAATTAACTTGCTCTGGGAGCATTCTGTTTTATTATTTTTTGTTGGTCTGTACCGTATATTAATTGCATGTGAATTGTTTGAAGACTGTCTTACAAACAAGTCAACTAAAATTACCTAGCTTCTTGACAATGTTAAATTGTTAAATTCTCAATACTATAATTGTTCACTATTGTGGAGGATGTACTAGAAATCTTAGTGAGGCAATTGCTCATCATGAATATCATTAACCAAACCCATGAACATTTGAAAATCTAATTTCTTATGATCTGCAATATTTATGTTTCTTTTGGACACCATTATGTTTTCCTATGTAAGTAGTCTTACAACATATATATCTATAAGGGAACAAAGGAATTGAAATACATTTCTGTGTAATTTCAGTCAAAATTAAAGTTATACTACACTCACTAGCAATTTCCTGTAGACACATATGAAAACAATGTCAAACTACTTAACAGAACAAAAAAATTAAGTATGATTCCTTAAAAATGAGTATCAACATATGTATCAAGTGTTACATAATTATATACATTATAAATATATGATATTTAATATAAAATATGAAAATAATAATATATGTATATAATATTACCATAATAATTAAATATTTGCTCATTATTTCAGTATACCTTATATATTGATTTAGGTATTAAGAAATGAAGGTAACTTCATGGGAGAAATAATCTTTCCTACATGGAAGGGGAAAACATAAACAAGTGTAATACATAGTATTTACCTAAACATATGTAACATGTAACTGTAAGTATATGTAATATATATAAATACTTTTATATATAAAATAGGTTAAATTTCACAGGGATGGTAGGGTAATATAGGAATAAAGATAAATAGCAAATAAATTTTATATTTCTTATTAAGAGTTTTTTTCCAGCTTGGGGATATTACAAATAGGATAGCTAATAATATTCTTGCACATATCTGCTGTGGACACACATGAAAGTTTGTTTTATTGTCTTCCTCTCTGACCTAAAATTCACTGTCATAAAATTTCCATCAAATATTATAACATTATTAACTAAAACCTTCATGCTGATCATAAGGTCTAAAGACTTACTCACCCTGTATAACTCAGAGCATACTGAAGCCCTGGTCTTTTTTTTTTTTTTTTTTGAGACAGGGTCTCGCTTTGTAGTTCAGGCTGGCCCAGAGCTCAGCCTCAAACTCACATCACAATCCTCCTGCCTCTGCCTCCCGAGTGCTGGGATTACAGGCGTGAGCCACCATGCCCGGCACTGTGGTATATGGTACTGGTTGCTGCTGGGCCTTAGTCTCCAGGCCCAGTATGGTATGTGGTTACCGGGGATCGAACCCAGGTCCTTGTGCTTGCAAGACAGGTGCCAGAACCACTGAGCTAACTCCCAGGCCCCCTGAAGCCCTGGTCTTAAATAAACAGGAATAATGTGGGACTTGTTTCACATTCATGCAGAATGGAAGAATCATGGAGTCGTGGATGCTGCCTAGAATTCAAAAGAAAGTCTGGGAAGCCTGGTAGTGTGGCCCTGAGAGGGAAGTGCATAAAGATGAGAGAAAAGCCACAGCTGCAGTGGAGACCACAGGAATTTGGAGATTCCATGAACATGGAATGCCTGTCAAGGAAAGCTGTAGACAGTGAGTGGAGCCACCCTAAGAAAGGAGCCATATGTAACTGGAAATGCAGAGGTGGGACTGACTGAGCCCTTTTGAACTCACATCTTACCAAAATCCACCCTGAGTGTTGCACACTGAGCTATAGGATTTTATATTTCCCCTGCTTGGCTTTGGTATTGCTTTGGTTTGATTTCTTTCTGTCTCTCTATATGTTACCTTTGAAATGAAAATGGTTTTAATGTTTAGTTTTTGTATATTTTATTTAGCAACTTTTTATTTTAATTTTGATCCTAGTAACAATTTACAAATTAGAGAAAGTTTATTAAAATGTGTTGGGTCAACATAAACTGGTGTTGAATAATACAAATGTCAAAGTAATTTTAAGTGCTTCATATCATGGCTAGAATTTGTAACAGGATCTTATTTATGTGAGCTGAATTACAAAGTTCACACATGAACCCAGTGTTGTTCTTTTCTCTAAGATTGATTCTGTTATTTCCTTGCAAGTATTTCTGGCATAATTGGGATATGGCTGGAGTACTATGTAAACCAACCAAATGATGGATATTCTTGGTATGAACTCCTAAATATTGATTTGGAGAAAATAAATGCCATGTCAATATTCCCTTGGTTTTAGTGAAACAGGAAGCTAGAAGAGCTATTTCTGTCCCTGAGTTGATCTGAGGGGAGGTCGGTAAGCAATCCATCTTTGCGATTCGGCCAAGATGAATTGTTGACAAGGCTGAGACAGGCTCTGGAGGCCACTAGCCCCATCCATAGCAGATTGGAGATGATGGTCTCAAGCTAGCAAATGCACCAGAGAAAAGGTCACTGTGCAGAGAGAGACCAAACACAAACCCTGATTCAGGCAGTTCTGGGCCTCAGGAGGGCCCTGGGGAAGGAGCCCCTGTACAAACAAGCTCCTTCTGTAATACCCTGTGTGATTGATTCCCGGAAAAGGTAAGCTTGCTTCTCGTTTGCCCAAGGCTGTGAATGTGCTATGTAGTTCTAAAGACTAATTTCAGTGTCTTCCAGCTAAAGCCATGCTAATGAATTCCAGGCAGTGAGATGCTTTCTTCATGATGCTTTCATTCAGTGGGGTAAAGAGGGATTGTCTTCTGTTTGCAGTAATTCACAACCTTGAGGGGACAATAATAAATTCATCATGGAAACTAATCAGCCCAAAACCTACATGTTCAACTTCTGTAGGGACATCTAGCCTTCTTGGGGTTCTGCAGGACCCCAGTTCTCAGTTCTACTCTGGTGCTTCATTTCTATCAGTATAGACAGAGGCTTCATTTTGAAGCTCCACAATGAGATTTGCACAGAGACATCAGACGTTGGAAAGGAAGACTGTGGACATTGAACTTCAAGCTACAAAAGTTACTTGATTCCATGGGATGGTACTTTTCCCAACACGAGGAAGTTAAGGAACACTTGCATGTATTGTTTTCCAGAAACTCATCACTTTAGAGTTACATTATCCTTTTCATAACACAGATTGCAAAGAGTAGTCACTAAGCTAGTCATACTATTTTCTGGGGTATTCAGGCTAATGTGTGAAAGATGTTGTTCCTCCACCTGAACATTATCCACTGAGAAGCAGCCTTTTCTATTTAACCCTTGCTATTCATACCCAATAAAAAGTACAGGATATAGAACAAATATGACATTTCTGCTTTATTTTGTGTTCCAGTACAATTTTAGCACCAATAGTTGTTCATTACTTCCAAAACTAAAGTATGAATATGAGCAAGTTAAATTTTTCTTTTTATTTACAGTATTACTGAATTAATTTCATACATAGAAAAGTACATTGATAAAAAGTGAATTACAATATTATTTAATTTTAAAGCAAAGTTTAGTAAATAGCGTTAACTTTGAGAAATAAAACACATACTTTTACTTAATTTAAAAGTTATAATGTTATGAACACTTGAGTTTTATTTTATAAAAGTTAGAATATCAAGGGTTAAAATTAAAAGTTGGATATTGGTGAATGAAGTGGCTCTAAAAATTTATAGAGGTCAAACAAAATCAGGCAGCACTTGACAGAAGACCATCCAGAAGTCCTAATGTTCTTGTCTTCACCTTTGTCCAGGCTACCAAAAAATGATGGTTTTTCAAACAAAAGAGTTCACTATTCCTATATCTCCTTTAGATTAGAGACTTTTGAGGCCTGGCTAGGCAAGATCAATGCCATCCTCAACCTGAAGTCACCATAAGAAGATAGATCTTTGGCCCTCCTGCACACCTTAAGAATAAGGAGGAATCAAAGAAGAAATAAAAGTACACAAGAAAGAGACAAGGACAATCCTAATTTTAAAATTATACTTTCAAGAAGACTTCAACTTCAGAGCAACCAAAGTTATCCAGGTCTGCAGTCTTTTGGGGTATACATGGTTCTTTACTTCCATCACATTACTGTCCCTTACAGATACTTTACATCCATAAATTAGCTTAGTTGATTAGGTAAAGGGCATAAATCTGGCCTTGAGAGAAACAGATTCAAAGATTTTAAAGAATATTTTTGAGATAAACATCTTAGGTGAGCCATATTTTAAAAAATAAAAAAGGAAGAGCCATTCTTCCATGAAATGAGCTGTCATTTCATCTATAAGATGAGCCATTATCTTTCTACCTATGTATGGACCATCATTTTTCTCCTCTGAACCAAACCCAAACTTTCTACAGATTCACAAGTTTCATAGACTTCCACTGTCAAAACCACATAAATATTCCTGGTTCCATATAATGTACTCTCTTGAGGATCAGTATTCTATTGCTTAATCAATTGTCTAATTAATACTCTATTGCTAAACCAATCTCTTTATGACTCTTTAAAATTATTCTACACTCACACATTGCTTTACAACACAACTACTATAATAACTCTTACATGGAGACAACACTTTCTTAGTAATTTTGCCTTTATTTTTCAATGTATATTCTGAGGTTACCACCTCTCTAAGTATTTGCTCCATAAAACCTGAGGTCATGAGGTGAGAATTTTCTTTATTCTGTTCTATTCTATTCTATTCTATTCTATTCTATTCTATTCTGTGTGTCATATCTTTACTACCTACGTATATGTCAGATTTATTTTATGGGTAAACACATTTTATTTCTGTGTCTGTCTCTCTGTCTCTTTCTGTTTTTCTTTTTTTTTTCTGGTTCCATGTGTATCTCTCTTTTTCTGTCTGCCTCTGTCTTTCTGTCTCTGTCTCTCTGCTTGTCTGTCTCTGCTTCTCTCTCTCTCTCTCTCTCTCTCTCTCTCTCTCTCTCTCTGCTTCCCTCTATCTCTCTCCTTGGATGTGCAAGATGCCATCTCATTGATCTCTATCCCAGTTATAAGAATATAGCTAAAATTTTCTTATAAGTATCAAGATAAGGAAAAAAAACCTTTGAAGTGAAAATTAAGAAAGATGACATTGTTGTTCCTTTAAGAGTATGTTATAAGCTTACAGGAGTTATCAATTTTTAGTTCAGATTCTATATTTTAGGCAGAAAAGCAATTAAAATACAAATTTGGAAGTAAGTTTTTAAGTGTTATGTGTGTATATCTAAGGTCTACTGGAGAGAAAAACCTAAGAGACAAAAAGAAACCATGAGAGGTCTATATTCATCCCCCAGCCCTGGAGCAAATGAGGTTAAGACGCTGCTGAGGCACAAAGCGGAGAAGTGGCTGCCTGAACACATGACTACAGAGAACAGAAAAGCCAGGAGAAAGTAGCCAAATTATGAAACCAGGGCGAGTTTCCATGGAAGATAAAAAGAAAGAGCACAATTGTGTGGGGTAAAAATGAGAGAAGTTAAAGTATGAAAGGAGATGTGTCTTTCAAGAGACTAGCAATTACAGAAGGCAAAAGAGAAGGACCAATGAAATGTTCTCCGTAATAATCGGGAAAGAGAAAGTTGTTAGAGAATTGTGAAAAGACAGAGGCCTTTAATGTGTCCTCGCACTCTTTCCCCTTTCTTAAAGCTGAAGTTGCTACCAGTTGAGAAAGGTCACTATTTGACTTTGATACACTAACTACAATAGGCAAACAAACAATTGCTGTATATTTTTCAAAAATCTAAGTCTACTAAATTTTCAGCTCTATAATTCTTAAGATTTCATCGATATAATTATAGAATTCTTAGTCTTTTTGTAATATCCTGTAGGATATCCTGTTCTGAAGCCTAAAAGCACCTCCTGTCTTGAGTACTTACAGAGTAGTATGTAGAGGTGTTCATAGGCAAGTATATTACATTGAATTTACATAAAAATTATAACAGAAAATATATATTTTTACTTGATTGAATGGAGAAATAACTTTGATTCTTACAGAGATGTTTAAAAGCTAATTATTTAGAAGATCTAAATTATCTAGAAGACCCGCAAATTACAAATACAAACGTAGCTAAGATGTCTAGAAACATTACCAAATAAAAGAAAACTTAAGGTCCTTCACTAAAAATTGCAGCTCCAAACTGCGAAATTCAACAAACTAATAAATATTCAGAAAGTCAATATAGTCTACAATAATACATTTCATTCATGAATAAAATAGGCGTATAGCTAAACTTCAGGAAAAAATACTCTAGAAAAGTAAAGAATTACTTTTCTTAAATTTCTTGAACATAGAATTTTTTTAATATTTCTCTACTTTTTCTATTTTTTCTGAAACTTCTTTTCTTCTGTACTATGTATTATACATTTTTTGCTTTGCCCATGTACTAATTTCTTTAATTATCTCTTAGTGGTTTATTATTTGCTTTCTAATATCTTTCATTTATATTCATTTAAAAACTTCAGTCTTTCTTTAAGCTTTCTTCAAATGCTTGGATATCATTGGTTATTCACTTCTATTGCAGTATCCATCAGAACATTTCCATCACTAAATTAAGAAACAGGAGAAAAAAGGAAACTACTAGAAAGCTTGGAGTGGAATGGGGGTGTCTCTGTTTGTAGATAAAATATTCGAAGGCAGAGCAAGGAAAGAGCCAGGCATAATGGGAATGAAATGGAAGTTTAACTCCAGGGTTCAGCTCTCAGGCTAGTCTCTTGGGAGGGCAGGTTTGTTTTGTTCTTCATTTCAACAGAGAATAACCATCTAAGTGTATTCCATTGGGCATCTGGTATTCAGTGCATAATGAGCAAGGTCCTGAATTCTGTTTTCATGATCCCCACCCCCAAAAAGTAGAATGAAAGAAAGAGGAAGCCACAAGTAGTCAGGACATAGTGATATATTTGGAGGCAGGAGAAGAACAGAGGACTGGAGAACAGATGCATAGGATAGCCAGTAGGAACTTCATTATTGAACTGGTGTAGCAACCATAAAAGGTCAGTGATAATATATGTGAACTTTTGTTAAGCCTCTATAATCAGATCCTTCCACAACTTTGGCCTTTTTATAGTATTTCCAAATTCTCAACAAATTTCGATCATTAATATTTGAGAAAGATCTACCAGTATCAGGAGATATTCTTAAGCAATATCAAAATTTAAGTCATTTTGTATTTTTCATAGTACTTTACTTGTATGTTTTGAAATAATAATGCATAATAATTATAGTGAAAGTGACTAATTTTCTGTGATAAGATTATACTGAAAGTGACCACGTTTTTCTGTAACAACAGTACCATAGTAATAAATGCATGGGTGTTTATCATGTGCTATATCGTGAGGTGAGACATCTTTTAAAACCAAAGTATAATTTCTTTTGCCAGTGGCAGTTGATAATAAAACCATTAGTAGAAGGAAACTCCATATATCTGCATTTTAAACTCTTCTTGACCAGAAGTTAGTGGTATGATGGACTGAATTGGTCCCCCTATAGTTGAAGTCTTATTCTCATAGACTATGGACACAAAACATGATTGTGTTTCGAGACAGGGTCTTTACAGAATTAATTAACTATCATTAAAATGAAAATTCAATATGACTTGTTTCATTTAAAAAAAAGAAGAAATATTGAGGTGGCACACATGTTGTAATGTACCAGGGAAGCCAAGGCAGGAGAAACATTAGTTCAATCAATCATTACACAGAACTATATAACAAGACATTGTCTTAAAATATGAAGAAAGAGGAGGACAAGAAGAAGGAAACGAAGGGGGAGAGAAAGGTCAAAAGAAGAACGTAGAGGACAAGAGGAATAGGTGACAGAAATAAGCCAGATATAAATCAAGTTTGGACCTTGTACAGACACATAAGGAAGGTATTCATCTACAAGTCCAGAAGAGATGACCTGAAAGAAACCAAGCCGACTAATGCCTTCAGACTTCTGTCTTCCATAATTCTTAAAAAAAGTTGTATTTGTTTTTTTCCAGTACTAGGGGTCAAAACCATGGTCTTGTGCTTGCCAGGCACCACTGAGCTGCTTCCCAAGCCAAAAAAAATGTGTTTCTTAAGCCACCCAGTTGGTGACAATTTGCTTTGACAACAATAGAAAATCAATGCACGATGTTTCTTCAAAGGAGTAGCATTCCTAAGTCTGGTATTAAACTTTATTTGTTGCATTCTTGATTCTTTGACTGATACTCCTTTGATCTGGGGATTTGTTGCACTCTAAATATTTTAATCATTTGCACAGACTGACCACATCGGTTCAGTACTGAGGTCCCTGTCAGCTGTCCCATAGATCTGAGCTTTAATCCTCTGTCTTCCTCCTAAAGAAATTACTAGCTTGTGACTGCTCATGTTTCTCCCTTTCTCTTCTTTCTCCCTCTATTTAGGGGCTGGTGGTGGATGGAATCCAGAGCCTTGCACACTGGACATCCTAGGTAAGTGCGCTGCTACTGAACCTTACCCTGTCTCCTCTTTCTTACCTTGTGATAGTATTTCTTTACCATTATCATTTGCCACTATTACTTTTCCCATTAAGTTAATTATACAAGGAGAAAGGAGAGACACATTTGGGATATAATAAGCACATTAATCCCTGGCTCGATTCCTAACAATGCAAATAATAGAAAGCGGAGAGGCTGTGCAAAATATTTTTAATCAATTTCCATGGATAAGATTAGCCTATCTTTTCTTTCCACATTCTGGTCCTGTCACCCTGGGGTGACCATCATGATCCTCATACCCTTTTCCCCCATTTTCAGGACCTTTCCTCAGTGGACCCTAACCACTGCATGACTCTGAAAACAGGGAAGTTGGAGATCAGTCAGCATCCTTGCAAATCCCGATGTAGCCTTTCTGGATTCACTGATGCTGTGAAAAGCATCAGATTTTTTTACACATTTCTGTGGGAAGGTCATTAGTTTTCACTAAACATTCAAATAATAAAAATAATCTTAGACTATTTAATTTATTCCACAGTCCCTTGCCACATCATTATCACTGAATTCTTCAGATGAGAAAAACATTCTTCCTACTCCTACACTTTCTTGGTTTTCTTTTTTTCTTTTCTTTTCTTTTTTTTTTTTTTTGTAATTTTTTACCTTCACACATCTCCTTACTTACACTTGCCCTTAGTGGTTTCTCTAAGAAAATAGACTACTTAGGAGGAGCATCCCACAGTCTTTTACCCCCACAACTATAATGATTTATTTGTGTGGCCCCAGCATTCTTACACTGGCGGAAGTTGTTTGTGTCAAGCTGAGGTTAGTCCCTCTACTTATGTGTCACTCATTTCCTCTTTCTCCTTCAGGATTTCACTCAAGCCAAGTCCCACCATACCTTGACATCACCAGTTTTCCCTCTGTAGGATGTGCCATGGTGTAAATGTTCACCCTGAAATTCACGTTGAAATTTAATTGCTATTCTAGCTACTTTGGGAGGTGGAAACTTAAAATGATACAGGTAATGAAGGTTCTGCTGTCCTGAATGGATTAACCTCATTTGTTGGGCATGCATTAACTAATGCAAGAAGGGAAATGGTTACAAGGAGCTTTGGCCCAATGTCTTCATTCTTTCTGCTATGAGTTTCCCTTTGCCCTCTGTCATGTTATAACAGCACGAAGGCCCATGCTCTTCTTGAAGGCCCAGGCTATAGATCTGGGCACTAAATAAATTCCCATTGTTTATAAACTATCTAGTGGAGATAGATTCTTCTAGTGGAGCAGATTCTTCCTCTAAAGCCTCAGAAGGGGCCAGCTCTGGAGCACCTGATCTTGGACTTCAGCCTCTAGAACTGTGAGATGTACATTTCTGTGTTTAAACAATTCAATCAGTAGTGCTGGATGATAGCTACTCTAGACAATGAATATATACAGGGAGTGTGTTCAAATTTTTAGGTTTTTTCACTATATTCAGTCTCCTGGTGATTTCATCCAGTTCTGGGTTTTTAAAATTAATCTATAGCTCAAAATCTGCCTACTATTGCATATTTTCAGTAAAGTGTTGCCTTAAAACTCCTTATGTATGACTCCAACTTCCCAGCCAGCACCAGCTATAACACATCAGAATGCAACTCCTCTTTTCTGAGTCCTCGTTCCTCCAATCCTTCTCATCTTCATTAATAACGTCCTCCAAGTTGCTCAAGTGCTATACCTTGGAAGCCATTTTTACTTTTTTCTTTCACAACTTCAGTTAGAAAATATTGGACCCTCCATCTAAAATACATCCCTTCTGCTCTCACTACCTCTGCTGCTTCCACCGTGTGCTGTTGCTTGCTGCACTGCCTCCTCCCTTGTATCTGCTTCTGTCCTCACCACCTCTTTACCTTCTCCTCAACAGAACACCCTGTTAGAATGATCCTGTTAGGAAACAATTCAGACTGTCACACAGTTGTCCACAATTCTTCCATATTTCCTCATGCCACTTCTCAAGCCCTTCCTGTGTCCTAGGGACCTGTAAGGTTCGGTGCTGGCTCACCTCATGGATGACGTGTCCTGTTTCGGGTCTATCTAGCCCACACTGCAGTGACATGTAAGCCTCCTTACTGGACTGCTTCCTGGTTTGCACTACCTGTCTCTCTGCCCAGAGCCATCTGTGAGATATCTATATGCCACAGCATAGTCATTTAAGAAATATTTTTAGATGAACAAAATTGCACTGAAAAGATCTACATGAAGATACAATTAAAACTTTTCAGTTTTGCCTTCAGATTCTGCGTCTATTTCAGCTACATGAGTGCCTTATATACAAAAAATATCCAGAATAATATCATGGCAGTGCATTCCCTAGTAAGGCTCTTTAATAAATAGCTAATAATTTGTGGGATCAGATGAAGACAAGAAATGCAATGCATCAAATTAATTTTACCTTGTATGAACTGTTTTGTATGAGGGCATCCTGAATGGGCCTCTTTCTGTGGTCAGTTCTCAAAGTAGCAAATAAAAAAGAGTAGAGAAAACAAAGCTATAAATGAGTTCTAGAATGTATGTTATATATTGTGAAATAGAAAACACTCAAAGTGTAATGGAGTGAAGGGGGGAAAATAATGAGATTATAACAAAAAGGATGGAAACAAAGTTTATGTATATGGGGGGGTGGGGGTGGGGGTGGGAGGGTGGGCAGGGTTATGGGAAAAAATGAGAATTAAGTTGTGTTATATACTGGTACAAATTCTCATTGTTGAATGCAATCATGATGTATATATGTAATGTACCAATAAAGATTTCAATTAAAAATAAAATTTAAAAAAAAGAGTAGAGCTTTGTCTTGGGCAAAGATGCTTCCTCATTAAGTGCTTTTAATACTCAATATCTTCTTGGTAAGAATTCAAGATTTTCCAAAACAAATCCTCCCATACATCTGTTCTTCTATTATTTTTATAAAAAGAGAATTTTAGTTTTAAGTTTGGTGCACGAGGAGAGGAATGAGGATGATTATATTTTTCATGCTGTCTTGCAAATGACTATGAGCATAAAGTTAGGGTCAAACAGCAGCTCCTCGGGGAATGTTAGGGTCAAACAGCAGCTCCAGGAGAACCAAGGTGAGCCTTCTGCTGTCTTCTTCCATGTCCCCTTTGCCAGTCAGATTCCTGGAGTGCAGATGGAATGGCTGAAAACCTAGCTGTGAATCTGCATCAAGAGGGAGATGTCTCCACCCAGCAGATAACAAAGTAAGCTCACCAGAGCTTTGGGAACCAGGAGCACACAGCAACACTAACATTTTATTTCTGTCCTTATATGAGACAGAAACCTCTCTCTAAGTCAGTGTTATTTTAGGACTCACATGCAATCAAAAGCAATCTTACTTCAAACATCACAGAAACCATCTAGGGCCCAGAACTTTAAAGTCAAAACAAGTTCATTTTAAAAAATCAGAACAGAGGAACTAGTTGCAATAATAATCAAAGGTCTTTATTTTCTATATTTAATTCTTACAATCATTTTGGAAAAATAGTTGTCTCCAAATCTATTTTCACTTAGGGAAACTGATATGACCAAATATTATTCAGAAGGATTATGGAAAAATATGTATTCATGAAAAACAAGCATGCCATTCCATTCATATCTTGCACGTCCTTCGCACAGACACAGAGAAAGGTCCACGGTCAGAAATTCAGGTCGGTCCTCTCAATTTAAACACGAAGTCAGAAGGAAGCCTTTGGTGAACAGAAATCTAAGCTTGAAAGATTTTTAAAATCTCCTTTGAAATAAAGCTGTCTATAGATGTGAAAAGAGAATATCCAGAAAATGTATCTTGAAGAATGTCTTTTGTCTTTGAAGAATGTTGATGTTTTCTTAGATATTCTGAGATTTAGGTAACAGCACTCTATCTGCTTAATATTTAAATGTAGACACATCACTTACCTATTCTACTCTATTGAATAGTGAACCATATTTTACAAATAAATCCATCAATTTGCCTCTATTTTTACTCTCCCAGAAATCCTAATATAAACAGAATAAATTTACTGTCTGCTTATCATTAAACATATTTTTGTTAGAAATACAGCATCTGAAATTACAGAGCTCTCAAAAGCTAAAGTCTAATTTTAGAACTTTGTAATATTTACAATGTAAAGATCACAGTTATTAGATAAGGATAAAATAAATCACAACATACACAACACAATATATTTTATTTGGTTTTGCTATTGGAGCTGTTTTCTTGACTTGATTATGTAGAACTGAAAGTGTACTTTATCACCTATCTCCAAGCATTCTGAAAAAGAAAGAATTGATGCATTAAATTATTTTGATCTATAGAATCATAATTTCATTCTCTCATCCACTTATTTAATAAACACATACTTAGTTTTTCCTTTGTCACCAGCCTATGGCAAGTAATAATATTTTGGCATAATCAAGAAACGATCTCCCACAAGACTGATGGCCTCAAAGAAACTGAAATGTCCTGGGGGGGTGATATAATTAATCATTAATAACTATATATCTGTACTTTCCACAAATGGGTATCTCACAAGATTTTCTGTTCAGAGACTCTACCCCAAGCCAAACTTCTATAAAGAATGCAAGATGGGATTTTATGTGATCTTGCAGTTTACAAAAGATGGAGGACTTCGTCTGTCATGCTTTCACGCTTGCCATATCATATTCTTTATTTTGAAGGAGAACGCTTCGTCTTGAGTTTTTTAAGAAACTAGATGAGATTAGCTTCCATTTTGGAGCAAAAGACTTATTTCTCTGAAATGTTCACACAAGAGGAGACGTTGTTGTGGGCAGCTCCGGGCTGTATATTTATTTGTAAAGGGATAATCTCGTCAGAGAACAAAATGAGGCACGTGTCTTAAGGCACTTTCTCTACTCTTGACGACTCTTGAAAACCTTACATGACCACACCAGGAGCCCGTGAGACTGAATTACCATTATCCTGCTTGGGAATCATTTAATTTCCTTGGCCCTGTCTGAAGTTCAAATCCTACCAAATTGTAGCTTTTACAAGCAAAATATTTTTGAAACATGTTTATATTCATGCTACGTATTCTATGTGACTATGTTTGTGCTACAGTACCAGCGTCAGTTGTACCCAAAACAAGACAGGCCAAAAAGCCAAAAATATTTTCTTTAAAGCTCTTTATAAGTAAATCTGCTGACATTTGGAATGAGAATGACATGAAGTTTCTATAGGCACTTTCCAAATATCATAAAGATTTGAAAGAGTCAGTGTAAACACATAATTCAGAAAAGAAATACATTTTTTCTGCCAGTTAGTAGAATGCCTACATTCACTTTACAGGTCAAAATTTGAGTTTTTATGCATGAAATTCACTATGTTTCAGAGAATACATTACACTCAGAGAGGTCGATAATAATGAACCATGTTCTTATGTTGTAATATTTCCCCATACCTACATTAAAAGAAGAGCTAATGGACATTGCAGGAATAAATCTTAAATTAATAAAAGCAGCATATTTTAATTTTTAGCAATAAAGCTAGTTTTTGATAGAAGTTTGAAGCAGGCTCCTTTTTAAAAATCTTGACACAAAGGCAGGGGTAAGACTGAATAAATTAGGAAAGCCACTCAAATGTTCCCCTGCATGTGTTCATTGGGAGCCTTTTCTGTGATTGGCACATTGTATACAGCATTTTCAGCTCTTTACTGGCTTGGGGTCCACTCAGGGAACAGACACCCTGAGGTGAGATCTCATGATAAAACAAATTATTCAGCCCTGGCAAATTATTCAACCCTGTGATGTCTTGAGGCCAGTGACTCTTCCTTACATGTATAACTAGATGAAAGTTGTAAAAATTCATAGAGAAGGCACAAATATACTCACCACTTGCCATCAGTTTTGCTCCAAAGAGCTTGCAAAGTCATCAGGAAAGTCGTGAGTTTCTCTCACATTGCTGCAGATCAGAAGAAGAAAAGTATTTATATTAAGGCTTTTAAATGAGAACAGTTCTGAAGAAATGATTATGACATGATAAGCAGACTGCTCTCTGCAAAATGCACTGAGACTAAACAATCATCTTTGAGGTCAGTTATTACTTGTGAATTGTTCTTCCATGTTAGAGTAGCTAAAATTATTCTTACAAACCTATAATTAGTGAGGAAGGAGAGAATAAGGTTTTCTGATCTCTCCCAAGCAGAACTAAACTGAATACCTACCATGTATACAAAAATAACTGGAATGGAAAAAAGAAATAACTTTACCCAGTGTGGGTCAGGTCCAATATTTACATCCCATAGAAATACAGAGGTTTTACAGAACTTGGGCTTATAAAATGCCTCGTGGTCACATTTGATAAAGTCAGGATGTTGAACCTCCCCATGCAAGAGGTTCTATGTATTACCAAATTGTTAATTGTAGTTGACATGTTTTAAAAATCAACACTTTTGATGAAACCTCTTCCCTGATTCAGACTAGCCATCATTTTAAAATGGGGTGTCACAGTAGAGTCAACTGCGAGATCTTTAAAAGTAAAGTTTAGTGTTATAGTCTATACCACGAGGCACTGATTCCTGGTAACTGGTCTTAGGAAAAGCCTAAATGTGAATTATTTGAAAAAGTCTCCAAGAGGTTAAAAGCCATCCAAGATTGAGAAGGACTTCTTCCAGGGCAAGAGATAGGTAAATCTCCACATGGAGCTCCAATTTTGAAAGTCATTTACAATTTGTCATTTTTAAAAAGTTAAAATTGTTTTACCTCCTTTTCCCATTCAGAATTGAATTCAAGTACTTCTTCATAGCCATTTGTTTCCTAAGGCGGGTGTAGTTGTCAGTGAAGATGGCGTCAGAGTGACGTTTGACTAGTGCAGGTTGTTCTGAGACATCACTGCTAAGGAGTGTGAGGAAAAGGAAACCAGAGTTTAAGATGAGTAGTAAGTTCACCAATGGCCCAAATCATTTAATACTGAGTCTTATCTAATTTGAGTGTAGATTTGCAAATGATTGGTACTTAGATAAAATACATATGAAGTAAATGAATATATTACTAAAAGGGAGATTTCCTTAACCCAGAGGCTTTTGTATGTTTTATTCAAAATTATATATTTTTTTATTTAGCTATATAAAACAGTATCAAAGAGTTGTCAGTTTTTAACAAGGTTAGTAAATCTACAACAGTAAAATAAACTTACAGATTGAGTAATGATGTTTGATAAAAGTTATAAATTCTCTTTACCTAACTCGTTTTCCAATAACAGAATCAATGTATTTTCTGGCAGATAGTTGACCCAACAGCTTACTAAACTCATGGGTGAACATTGCATCAACGTGTCTGGCATTTCTGAAACAAGTGAGAAAATTTAGCTATTATTTTATAAATGATTTTCTGGAATATCATTTAGCTCATTTAAGAAAAAAAACAGGGATGTGTCAGCTCATTATGTAAGCTACTAATGGAAACTTAAGTCGTAAAGGAAGTTTCTTGACACCCCAACAAAACACATTTTCCCATCATTCATATCAAGATTTTTCTATATCTCTAGCCTACATCTTTGAAAAATTTAGAAAATGAGAAGTTTTAATAGTGTATTTTGATATTATTATTCCCTAAATATTTCATCATTCTTAGGCTAGATAACTTTTAAGTGGATTTCTTTGTAAGAAATACTGATTCATAATTACAGTATGTTTCAATTAGTTTCTACATGTTATTTTGCTTTTCTCACTGCAATCCTACATAAAGATACATGCAATAGACAAATATATTGATTCTGGCAAGTTCACAAGTATACTACACTTGTGTTATCTTCTTCACCAGAGTTATGAAGACAAAATCTCTTGTGATAAAGAGGATTTTAGAACCTGTCAACTGACTTTGCCATGTAAGTAAGACATATTTATCTTTTGTCTTTGGTATGGAATTATTTGGTTCAGAGTGAAACCTTACTCCAGATGAGCTGTTCCATGAATGAACAGCTCTCTCAGAGTCTACTTTGTTTTTAACATAGAGATGAAATTCCATAGCCCCTCCTCCATTATGGAATCTGAAATGCAGGTGTTTCACCAAGACTGACCCCCTCTGGGATACTGAGATTACATGCAAGAGAATTTACGTGAATGATACACATCCATCCTGGTGTTTTACAACTTGTGCACATGAAAATCATGCACAGATGCTAAAGCTGTTTCATTTTTACTTTTTGTCTTCTCAGAAAGTCCCTGCTGTTTATTTTTATATTTGTTGAGTTTATTAGTTTGTTTTCAATGTACATTATGATCACATTCAACATTACAAATTTATACCTGTACATGACACATCTTGATTCTCACTGTTTCCCATTCCCCTGCCCATCCCCTACCACTCTAAGCCTCCTATACCATACATAAGATTATTAAGCTATTTTAAATCACATGGAGTGAAACCATGACACATGGAGAGCTGTAGAGTTGTGATGTAACAGCAGCTTTAGGATGAGATAAAACAGGGACATTTCTAGAATAAATTTCTAAATAAAATAACACACTATAAATAAACTTACCTGGATACACCATGATAGGGTGTGTCATTTTCAGCTAATGCATTTTGCAGGGTGTCAGAATCTGCTTTTAATGAGACTTGATCACTATCATTTGCTTCTTCGAATGGTCCTCTGTCATCCATCCTACTGGGGAAACATGTTAGAAGGATTATGCACTCCTTTCTCAGAATACAGTGCTCATGCAGGCAACCATTTAAAATATGCATGTGTGCGTGTGCATGTATGTGCGTGTGTGCATGTGTGTGTGTGTGTGTGTGTGTGTTCACAGTTAGGGAGAGCCTTTAAGGAGTTGTGAGATACTGAGCACTTCTGTATTTTTTGTGTTATAGTAGCTGGCAATCAGTAGTAAGTAGTCTGTGGATCTGAAGGCTAACTATTATGGGAGATCTGAATATTCTTGTGACTATTTAACTGTTGTGGTATAATACTCAGATATAACCATTAGGTTTTAAGCATTGAAGTAACATGATTTGGTTTTGAACAAATTTCACTGAAAATACTAACAGCTGAGAGATAATTCATTACCATATGTATACCTGAAGCAAAGAATTAAGAATAGGCAAATAAGCAATTACAATTTTGCCTTCAGGTATAATAATACCTATACCCTGGAAAGCGAGATTGAGCTAATATAGTTTTTTTAAAAAAAACTATTTGCATATTTAATATAAATTTATTTTCTCAGTAAAGGCTTAAGTATGAGTTGTGGCATACTTTATGAACTTGAAATATGGACTATTATATTTCAGGCAGTAAAACTAACAAGTTTTGGTTAGAACCAAGTACATTAAGGGGCAATACCTCAGTAGATCTATTATTTAACAACTTTTTAATATTAGTGAAGTGATTTATCCTAGATATTTGTCCAATATAATTTTATGTATGCTAATAATAAATTACTAATTTTATCACTACTGATTGAACTTTGAAAATTAAATTAAATGAGGTTGGCTACTAAACCACTATTTTTCCACCAGAGCCTATACTGAAGCAAGATGAGAGTTTGTAAAAGTTTAGAGTTACGTAAGTCTGGTTTTGAATGAAAGCCAATCCCCGCTTCTTCCACTGCTAATACCCTACAAGTACAACTAACCTCTGATACTATTTCTCTTACCCTACAAGTAAATTCTGTGACTCAGACCACCATGGTGAGTTGAGTTTGGAAAATAACTTGTTCAACACATCAGCCAAAATCTTTAAGGATAAGTAATTTAAAATATTTTACTGTCCAAATTCCTACTTGGATAAAGAGATGTTCGGTTGTCTGGCTGAGAGTGGACTTATCTCAGAAACCTACCTCAAAGCAGAAGGCGGTCCAAAAAGAGGCCAGGCCAATGTTTGGGAGCAGAGCACACTAAGAAGTGTCAGTACCACAAGGACCTGAGGTTTGCTTCCAGCTTCCATCTCAGCCTCTAGAGACAGAAAGTCACATCAGCATTTCCAGTCACACCAGACCCCAGAGAGGGGATTCAGAGGGACAGCAGCATCTCTGAAGACTTGTGAAGAGTAGAAAAAATGTAACTTTCATCTTCCAGAAAGAATTAAACTACAGTATAATCATTTTTCAAATCAGGAAGATTTTCCTTGGTGAAAGGTGTTTGAGGAAAAGTTAAGATCCCTTGTGAGTGATATCTATCTCTCTCCAGGCTCCACATTGGCCCAAGTGTATATTAAATATCATGATACTGTGTTCTAAATTGTCCCAGGAAAAACATTGAATAATACAATTGTAGCATCCACTTTTAGTATCTATTGTGACAAAGGAAACAATTTCACAAAATTGTTTGATCTACTTAAAACTTTTGATAGCTGACTACTATAAAATTGGAGTGTCATCCATTTAATAATTATGCTGCAGTGAATTATACATGTGTGAATATTCTCTGTATGTATATGAATATAGTGCTTAACACCTGCATAATTATCAGCATAATTTATTTTGTATACACATTTCTTTCCCCTCTCTTAATTGTGGTTATTTATGGAAATTTATTTCCTTAGGCCTGGATTTGAACAACTTAATTTTAAAAAGAAAATTAATTCCAAAAGTCATTAAATAGCATATCATCCTTGAAATAGATTTTTCTATAAAAGTAAAAAATATATATATAATCAAAGCTTATGTTTATTGAGTTTGCTCCATTTACACATTTTCTTTCTATGGAGTTTCTACATGAAAAGATAAGTCTTCAAAGTTTGATTCTCTTACTACTCATAGTAAAAAAGTCACAGAATTTAAATTTAAAATTAAGAAAATAAATTCTAGATTCACCTAATCAACATAGGAAATACAAAGAATAACACTTTTAAAATAACTTGAAAACTTCAAAAACAAAGGTATCACTTGAACTTTTCAGACAAAAATCTACATACAAGCAGACAAAACCTACTCAAATGCATTATTTTATTTTAAAAATTAGTATTTAGTAAATAATCCAGCAAGAAAAAGCATCTTCTGAATAAAAGGATTCACCGAGAGTATTTGGAGGAGAGAAATTGAGATATTTCTACTCTGACTAGGTGATCTGAGAAATTTGTCTAGTTACTGCAAAGGAGAAACACTGTGAGCTACTCTTCAAGAGAGAGAAACATTTAATATAGCTCAGGAAAAAGTTCCAAGAGCACGAAGAAAGAAGAAAGGTGAAGTTTTCACTTGCCTAGAGAGGGAGGCGGCCTCAAGAACTCGGTGCTTTACCCGGCTGGAGCTGTCTTAGGTGCTGAAGTCCTGGAGGCCAGAGGCTCCGAGCTCTGCCTCAGCCCTGCCGCAGGCTTGGCTATTCACGCCAGCTGTAGCTCTGCACTGTACCCTGACCAGCATCTGAAAGCCCAGCATTTTATAGGGCTCAGACCTGGGGCTGAGCAATCACAAAGCCCTCCGAAAGACGTCACAGGATCACTCCCACGGGATGAAGAGAGCTTAAAGTTCTTATTAAATCGTCATTACGTCTGATACATATAAATTTATAGTGAGTAACTTCAAGATATATGACAAAAGAGGAAATTTACCTTTTTAAAACAAAAAAAGATGAAACTTAATATAAAAAAGCCTTAATCTGTTGTTGGTTGCAGGGAGTTAAGAGAATGATTACAATGTTGTAGCCAGGACCACTACTCTTCCATCTATATGTAAGGTCTTTGTGCTGAAATAAATGCAAAAAGTAAAAATTTATGTTCATTATGTTTATGAATGTGTAATTTTCTTCTATTACAAAACATTAATCCTTCAATAACTTATAATTTTATGGTTTTCATGTAGATCATGGTGCAGTCTTTCTTGATATGTATTCTAATTTTAATATTGACTACAAATGATTTTCTAAGTTTCTGCCATTACACTTTCTGTTTTGAGATAGAAGTTTCAACAGATCTCTTAAACAGTATAACAAGCACACTGTTAAAGAAAGCAGTATCGCTCTCACATTCTGTGTAAAATGTTGTAATTATCAATGTATTTTTACATACAGTACAGAAATGATCAGAAATAAATTACCAAACTGTATATCTCAGGAGATTGAAACTTTTCCTTTATAAAATTCCTTGCATTATGTAGAATTATATTGTTTCCTTTTCTGTCAACACACACATATCCACACCAGTTTTTGAACATTTCTGAATCAATCACCTTATGAATGGTTTCAGAGAATTAGTTGGAAGTGACTTAAAGAATATTTTGATAACTGCTTTCTATGTGGGGGCCTAAAAATCAAAGAAGCCAACATACATTTAATCAAGGGTTAAGGCCAAAATTTCATGAACATTTAATGAACAATAAAACAGATTGGTTTTTTTAATTTTAAAAATGTAATATGTATATTCTCTTGCATTTTTGTCTGTACATTCCTGAAGTAAAAATGGCTCTAAACCCATTTTTCTTTCTTCTTTGAGATTTTCATATCTATTTGCTATATTCAAAGTCAGACTGATCCACTAAAAGAATATCTTGCCATGCTTAATCATATTTTCTAATCCAGTTACAAGAAAAATTAAATGAATTAAATTTCAAAATGTCTGGAAATTTGTTTCCCAGTTGACAGCTCTGACTTAAGCCAGAGTTCCTGTGGCTTAATTCCAGGAAATCTTTTTTTAACTAGAAGTTGAAATTGTTCTCATATGGAATTTTTTTTATCCTCAGTTCTTCGTCACCCAATTCTCAGTGAAGCAATTTTATTTAAGGCCAGAAACAGCAAAGTAAATTGATTAGGGATCACAGACAAATAAATATTGAATGATAAGCAGAAGAAAAAGGCAGAAAATTTGATTATTATTTGGCCTAAGAATTCAAGATGAGTAACTATCATAGATTTTTTCCAAAGTAAAAAATTTCTCCATTATAATAAACACGCAAGTAAAGAGAAATAATTCGATTTTCTTACCTCGAAACAAAATAAACTAAATCAAAAACTCCATTCCTTCTCTCAGTCTAAATGTGAAGACAAAATCGTTGCAAAAAGACACCATAGCGCCATCTGCAGGTTCAAAGTCTTAGTTCACATAGTTACAAAAATGTGTTGCTGCTTTTTGGTTTTTTTTTGTTGTTGTTTCTTTCTTTTCTCCTTAAGGAAATAAGGGTGTAAACTAGAGGTCCTTTGCACAATTAGCCTCTGAGTGCTTCCAGAAATATAAGCACATGTAAAAAGCTTGTATAAATTTATTCTGGATACACATTATCATAAAACTCAGCAAAAGCAGCTCTAAATTTAATCTGCTTTTGGCAGATCTGTGGCAAAAAAAAATATTTTCTACCTTGAAGTTTTCTAGTAAAATGATATTTATGGCAAGAGGAACTCTTATTCACCTACACAGGCAGAAAGCATTTTCAAAATGCCTCTTTTAAGGGGATGAGGCTGTGGATTAAGAACGGCCACAGTATATTTAGTACACACACCAGTTTCTCAAAGGAGCCTTCACATTCTGTACTACTAAATTGAACTAATTTTTAAAATCCTTTTACAGATAAGGAAGCCAATATCCTGAAATTTAAGTTATTTTAGCATGTATTTAGATGGTCAGCGTTGTACAGAATCAGAAGCCAGGCCTTCTGATATTGATGTAGCAGTTCTTAAGTTTTCTCTTAAGGGACAGTACTATTCTGCAATTATAATCAGCATTTTTTTAATAGTGTCTGGCTTTGTAGTTCAGGCTGGCCCTGAGCTCAGCCTCAAACTCACATCACAGCAATCCTCCTGCCTCTGCCTCCTGAGTGCTGGGATTACAGGCGTGAGCCACCACGCCCGGCACTGTGGTGTGTGGTACTGGTTGCTGCTGGGGTGAGTCTCCCCATCCAATATTGTTATGTGATTACTGGGGGATCAAACCCGGCCCTTGTGCTTGCAAGACAGGTGCCAGAACCACTGAGCTAAATCCCCAGCCCTCAGAATTATTGATAATAATGTGTTCAATTATAAGAAATGGGTCATAAAAATATTGGTGCCTTCCTTTACCAACAGATAGAGGCGTGGATTTAACCTAGATGGTATTTTAGCTAACATTTCCTGGATTTAGGAAGACCACATGGAAATGACTGTCAAGCGCAGGCAGCTACTGAGCACAAGTAGCAGAGGAGCCGGATTGTCAGCAGGAATGACACACCTCAAGTGAGATTTTCTGACTGTGTGAGGACACTGGTGCCAACTTGCCATCTCTCAGTACCCTGTGCCCTAAGACCTGCCCTTTGCCATCCTGGGGCCTGAGACCAGGTAAACTTGAAGTCGACTGGCTGCGACCTAAATATGCTCATCACACTCTTTTGACTTCTGTCAAGCTGAGTGTGATGCTTATATTTCTAAATTATTAAAAACATAAAAGGATATGTTATGGCATGTGAACATCGTATGAGTTCTAAATGTCATTATGCTTAATGAAATCATGCTCATCATACAAGAGCATTTTCTGGTTGCTTCTGTGCCTCAACAACAAAATGAAATATTTACAAAAGAAAAAGACAGTGGATTTTGCAAATCCTAAAATGTTCACTCTGTAACTCTTCACTAAAAATGCTTGACAATCCACTATCTAGAACTTGCTCTTTGAAAGAATACTTTACAAATTTTGCCTTAGCTGAGAATCGCAGTGTACATCTGTCATCCCAGCTACTCAGGAAGCTGAGGCAGGAGGATGGAAGACTTCAAATCCGCTATCTGATAGACCCCTTAAACTATACATGTATATCATATGTGAATATGTATACTTTATTGTATATTAAAATGAAGTTAATCTGTATTTATTTTAATATTGTAATTTTATATAGTCTAAATTCAATTTAACTGTATGTAATTTTGCAGTATTAAGTATACATAGTTTTAATTCTTTATTTTTATTTTTATTTTTAGTGGATACATAAAACTTGCACCAGTGTGACATTAGATGAACATATACAATGTATAACATTCAAATCAGAGTAAGTATATCTCCTCAAACACTTATTTCTTTATGATGAAACTATTCAGCCTTTTCTTCTAGCTTTTATTTTATTTTTTGTCATTTTGGGCAGCACAGATAAACTGACAGTTGTTTTGCCAAGTGAAAAAAGCCAGGCACAGGAAGATAACTACTGCATGACCTCACTCATGTGTAGAATATTAAAAAATGAGTCTATAGAAGTTGAGAACAGGTTGGTGAGCAACAGAGGCCTGGGACAGTGAGGCAGGAGGGGTGCTACTACTCTGTGGCCAGCAACACAGATGTCCTGACAAGCGATTGTACAATATGGCAACTTTAGGTAACCAGAATGTCTTTGCTGTTATTTGATTTGAACTACTTTCTAGTAGCCTGTGACGCCACTAGAAAGAGGTGAAGCCTGAAAGGAAACAAAGCTTATGTATATGGGGGTGGGGTGTTAGGGTAGGCAGGGGAATGGGAAAAAGTGAGAATTAAGCCGTGTCCTATAGTGATACAAATTCTCAATGTGGAGTGTGATTTTGAAGTATATACATAATGTACAATAAAGATTTAAATTTAAAAAAAAAGAGGTGAGGCCTAATTGTAAGACTTTGGCAGCTGGGACACATCCTCTAAGGAGACAATGAACTTCAGTGCCTCCTCTGCCACCCCTTGGTGTCCACATTTTGAAGTGAGAGACTTTGCTTGACACATGTTCCTCCAACATGTGCTAGCTCATCATAGACCCCAAACACAAAGACCAGGAGACTGGGCAGAAACTTCCAAAACTGAGAGTCAGAATAATCCTTTCCTTTTAAAGTTGGTTATTTAGATATTTATTATATTACTGAAAATCTGCAAAAACTGTTCCATTTATTTTTAATTATTTTAACTTGAAAATTTGGATTCACTTTCAGAATCTCATTCTTTTTGTCATGTCAGTTATTTGATGCAAATAAATCTATAATAAAGGCCACTTTTCCTTTTATAGGAACCTAGCATACTTCATCCAGTAGTATATATTAAAAGATATTAGGCAACATGACACACAAAGATCTAAGTGACTGAAAACAAGCTAATTACCTGGAAAAGATGATAACTCATTGTATTTACTGGTGATGAGAAGTTTATAGAAAATTATTTAGCATATAATTGTCTTGCTTCGAATCAAAAAAGTGTAGAAAGTCATTTATGGGCTATGAATGCTATGTGTCATTTATACTTTCATAAGGTTGTACTTATCAGAAGATTTCCTAAAGTGTTATCTTTAAAAAGGGAAAGGAATAAAACTTGCAAAAGCATACATTTCTGAGATATAGCAATTTCATAATAAATATTAAAAATTTAAACACAAAATGCATCCACGTCACAATACTACCTGTCACATCTGTACTCTAATATCCTTTCTCCAGGCACCAACCTCGAACTTCAGGCCCTCTCCTTTTGATTACCTGGGTCACAAAGGAAAAGCAGAAGTTGCCAGTAGAGGAAATGGAAAGCAATAATGTCTAGTGTATGATTTGAACTCTAAGAAACCTGCAGGTTAAGTGTTCAAATACAAAACTGGGCAATGATCTTGACTGAGTGAGTCCTGTTCTATACCACACTCTGCCTGTGGTCCACAGATCATGGGACAACCTCTAAGATAGAAAAGAAAAGAGATGATTGGAGTCAGGGAGGGTGGCATCTCTTGTTTCCATTCAGTGGAAGTTTACGGTTGGAATGAGGAATACATGACAGAACCCCATTGTGTCAGACCTGGGAGTGAACAGTAGGAACACGTTCAGGTTCTTTTCATATCAGGTTGATACAAGACACAGTGCAGCACAGAGAAACACTCAGCATGACACAGGAAGAGATGGACCTGAATGACAGAGACTAGGAAGACCACAGAAAGGGCAGACCACCAGCCGGTCCTGAACAAATTGCCAAGAGCCTGTGTGGGTGGCCACTGCCCGGAACCTGCTGTGACTGCTGTCTGTGTGTGCCAGTCAGGCACAGTGCATTTCCTCAGAACCCCTCCCAGGTTTCTCGTCTCTGACCTAATCTCCGAAACATGGATGCAACTCAGGAAAAATAGGAGAATGCAGATCCTTATATTTCAGAGTTTTAAATCTGAAAAATTGAGTTTGTCCAAAAACAAGTAGATTTGAATTTTCTGTGAATTAGAGCAAATACTTTGAAAGTAATTTTTGGTGCATTCTAATCGTAAGGCCTGTGAAAATTTATACTCATCACTACTTTACAAATGAATGGTATTGAGTTTTTGTGTGATCCTTGTTTGCCTAGGAGGAGCCAGGTCAGGACACGGTGTCCTGCTTAGCCTCAGAACCACTTTAGAAGAGACCTGACACAGAACCCTGACAGCTCTGCGCTTCTCCCTCAAGTGGGAAAAGGAGACAAGGTGGAGGCCCGCCCCTATCACCAACAGCAATGCTTCTTCCTCCAGTTATTCTAGATGATTTCCACTGCTGACACCTGGTTCTTCTCCTTTGGTCTTAGTAGCCCATTTCTTGGTCCATGGGCCCTTAGCCTGTTTCTTTGCTTTTGCCTCAGTACTACATGAGATCCAAGGACTAGGACTTCTGACTTCTCTTAGGACAAACTTGATGCTTCAAGCCTTCTGCCCAAATTCCCCAGTCCACACCTGGCTGTATATTTGTCAATCTTCCCTTTTTATTTAGAGTTTACTTCTCTCCCACCTGCTTTTTATTCCCTGGAGCTTGACCTTTCTGGACTGCATCATCCACGCCCTGTGGTCCTCTGGCTACTTGTTAGACTTAGCATTAGAGCTACTGGCTAAAAATCAGTAGGGGATAGAAGTAGAGGCAAGAGGATCTTGAGCGCTTATTCTTCCAAGGACAAGGTTTAAAAAGGTGACATTCCTCTCCAGAAAGACCCAGGTTCTTCAGGCTGGCCTTCCAACTGTAGGCCTAAATGTGCCAACAGCTTCCTGCCACAACAAGGCTGTACCTTACTTTGTTAACTCACTGGTTCTAGCATCTTTATTGAATTCTCTTCAACTAACCTTTGAAGAAAACCATTTGTATCATCCCTGATGTACCACTCTTCTTATATCCAACCACACACTTCTAAGACTGTTTGGAAACATTTCATGTTAGGATTCCATAGACCTAGAAGACGTGTTCATTTTTCAAGTTCAAAAATTTTTAATATGAATTGAAAGAGTCCTTAAAATAATCATTGTTGAAGCTTACATGAAGGTCAGGCTAGCTCCAAGCAAGACTGTCAGATTGGTAAGCAATTGATGTTTGAAGATTACGGCTGAAACTCAAAGAAATTAGAAGTGTGTTCAAGCCCTGGACGTTGCCCAAGACCCCTCAGGAAAAGAGGTTTGATCGACTTCTGACACATGGTCAGAGGAAAGGTCAATCTGCTACTAGAAGCCAGACACTCACCCCTGAGAGGGGTCTTTAGGGAGCAGGGAGTAGGCCTGGGAAGGCACTCTGAGAGACACATGGCCCTTCCCTCCCTTGGGCTCCTGGCGCCTGTCCCTCAGGAAAGAAAATTTCACTGTCTAGGAAGCAGGACCTGTAAGCATTTGATAAACTTCTGTTTTCTTAGTCATCATTGGAACATCCTGTCTCTGTAGTCATTTCACTGCCATTCCCAGTCTGTGAGACTGATGTTCTCATTTCTGACTCATAAAACTATAATTTTCAGATTGAAAAAATTTAAGGTAATTTAGTGCTGTCACTTTGTTTAAAGAAACTATAATAATTCCTTGTCCAAAACAGGCAAGTGACCTCAAACGAGGAGCAGAACCAAGGCCAAAAGCCTTCTTTTCTCTCTTCAAGTGTAGCTAATTAGCAATAGAATAGAAAATATGTCCTATAAGGAAAAGTGAAAGGAAGAACAGAGAAGAGAAAGTGACCCTCTTGCTTCTTGGCCAACTGAATATCACATGGGTGATGGATTAACTTGTACTGATGATGTTAGTAGGCAGCAAAGTCCACTGATTTTTATTTATTTAAATATAATTCTTACTCAAAATAATAACTTAGTGGTTGAGTGCCATCACAATAGAGAATACCTTCTAAAGTCCTCACTCTGTGCCTCTTGGCTGTCTCAAAAAAACCTACCATGTAGGTAAACAGAGGGAATTTTTCTACTAAAACAGTCCTGAGTATAATTAGGCAACAAAATCATATAGTAGCACTTTCTTTCCTTCCTTCACAAGAAGTATGGTCTTTGGAAAGAAAAATTAGACACATATGAAGTTATCTGTGTTTTAGGTGTAAACATCAATGGAATTTGACTATAGTATTTATATGTACAGCAGTCTTTATCACTTTAGTGGTATAAATAAAATGTGGAATTCCATATTCTCTGCATGGCTGGGGATTCTCTGGAGAAGACTGAGTCTCCATGGTCCTTTTGATATAATTTCAGCAGATTCCAACATGGCCCCACTCAGTGTTGTTTTTGTGTGTGTGTGTGTCCCGAAGTTTTCTCCACAGCCTGCCAACGTGATCTATTCCAGAAATGTCTCCAATCACATCTCCATATCAACCCTCATGTTAAAACCTTCTTAGCGTTTTCTCTTCCTGTTTCCATGAGGTCCTGACCTTAGACTTGCAGCCTTGTTCATGTTCCTCTCACTTGTGGCCCTTCCCCACCCCTCCCCCAGAAGCATCTACTTCCAGCCACACTGAACAACCTTCAGGTCTTCAGAAATGCTGCGTTCTCTCTTGCTCCTGATTTTACACACACCTATTTCCTCTGTATGGGATACTCTCTCCAATATTTCCTTGACTCGCAGGTCATGGTTTACACCTTTTTACACAAAAATTTCAATCTATTCCCCCATCATATCTGGACCAAGTGTTCTAACACTGTGTATGTTGGATGAATTTAAGTGTATTACTTTTCTTACACTTGTATCTGGCTTTAACATCATAATCACTGAGCCTGACATGTAACAGGTGTTCAGTAACTATTTTAAACAAAGAAATGAGTGACAGTGGAATTGTACTGCTTTCAACTCTAATTAATTTCCACCTCAAGTATTTTTCTCACTGTTGTTCTAGCTTTTGATTCTTTTGGCCCAATATCAAATACTTCTTTCTTGTTTTCAGACCCATCTTAGTACTATTTGAGGAATTTTGATTTTGAGTTTAATTACCCATTAATTATTTTTAAAAGTTAATTTTCAAAGATTAAAAATAGACAAGAAGTATAATAGAAAGATAACTAAGCAAAATAACTCATTAAAAGAGGAAATTAAAATCAGGAAACTAATAATAACAATTTTTAGAAAATACTACGGAAAGGGTAGAAGTTTATCTTGAATAAAACTAGGACATGTTTTAGATGTCGTTTGGCCCTTTCTAATGGTCACTCAAGGGTATATAGAATGCTTGACCCAAAGAGGGCTTCCCTCAGCAATGGAGGTGCTACCATAGCACATAATTCTGGATCCACTGGTGCGCTGAGATTGCCCCACCCTGAGGCTGCTGCCACTAGGTGGAGTACTTGAGCACAAAAACTGAGAGCCGGAAGTAAAATAGATCCCGTATTTCATCACCTTCAGTGACCCAGTCGAAGAAGACTTGATGGTTCTCACTCCTGAGGATGGTTAGAGGTTTTGATAAACCGAAAGGGACACTTTCCACCTAGTGACAACACGGGAGTCCTATTGGAAGTTAAACTGGAGCCTTTGTTGGCCTCTATTTCCACTTTGTATAATAAGTAGATAAAACAACATCACATCCTGAGAACAGTAACCCAGACATGAAGGTCTGTCTCCCAGGAGATTTGCTAAAGAGTCAGTCATGCGGCCAGTTTAGAATAAAAGGTATTTAGGGAAGTAATAGTGTGAGTATGAGCCGTAATGGTGGGTTATAAATGAGGAGCAACTACAAAGACTATCCTTTATTCCACTGTCCTTTTCTAATTTTCTTCAGAGAAACAGACCCACCAGGATCCTAGAAAAGCTGTTTCCAGAAGGCATGACCTGAGTACATAGGTGAAGTGTGTGAGCATGGTGAGACTTCCAGACTCCCTCATATCTAGTGTTGTCTTGTCACATCTAAAAATGACCATTGGCTAATTAGGGTTACCTTGTCAAAGGCCAAGTTCCTTTTCTAGGAAGTTATCTACCTCCGGGCTAGCAAGTGTTGGGTGTCACCAAATCCAGCTTCCTTCAACTTGAGGGTATTCTGAAAGATTAGTATAGCCCTAGAATGCCGTGGAGCATCATTTGAGGTGTTTATTAAATTATATTGTCATTTGAATTCTTCTTCCTTTATGTACTGTGGCTTTCTCTGCTTCTCCCTAGGGTTTGTATTTTAGTGCACTTCAAGTCTATTTCTCCGGAATTCCAGCCTTCAACACAGAGACTGCCTAGGTTCTCAAAGGATGGAGACAAATGATGGCCAGCTCCTTCACTAGAAAAACCATTTTTACTAATTCTGTAGGAGGTTTAGTGCCTAAAGAAAACCAAACACGAGACATCTGAAAAGTCTCTTGGCTTCATGACATTTATTAGGTGGAAGAAGTGTAAAGGGGGAGATTGTGCACTTACAGTTTGCATCTAAGTACTACACGAGCAGCTGTGGGATGTGCTTTCATCATAAGGTGAATGACAGCGTGCCAGGATGAAGTCATGGTGCATCAGCACAGGCGTAGGGGACCATGTGGAGCGTACTGATTTGAGGCCTACAGAGGAGCCAAGAGAGCAGCCACCATCCAAAGAAGACAACAAGGTTTCCACTTTAGCAGGATCATTACTTACATCTGATAGAGGGTATCCTTTTTTCTTTTTTGCATAAAAGCAAAATGCAATAAGTAAAATTCTTAGTGTATATAAGCGTGATTATATTTAATACACAAAGAGCTACTATATTTCCAAAAATGGGGTATTACCATTAAAAATGAATGAAAAGCACAATTTAATGGACAATATAAAGTTTGAAAAAATTTGAAAATTATTAACTTTGGTTTAAAAAGTTTTAAGAATTGGAACTATATAACTTATTTATTTAGATTTTCTGGAGATCTGTTTAGAAAAATAGGTACATTATACAATTAAAAATGTTAAAAATATAATTAAAAGAAAAATTCACTGACACTCATTTTGAAAGTAAGTGGAGAAATTACTTAAAAAGGCAAAAATATTGCTAGTACAAGGTTCTTTCTTCTTTCATCTTCAAATTAATTTATCAAATTACAGAAAAATTATTTAGTATTTCACACTGGGGTTTACACTATCTATACTTACTTCCATTTCCTTTCTCCGTATACATTCATAATTTTTCCTAAAACTTACCTTGACATTTGTTAACTCAAAATTAATATATGAAGAGCTATCCTCTTACATTAATTAAAGCTATATGGAACATGGAAGAGCCACTTCATTTACAAAGTCAAATTAGAACAAAATTTCTTAGCTTTGTCTAGTTTCAGTGGAAACTGTTTTTAGTCAATCTTAGCAACCACACAGAGAGCATAGAAAATGACAAAGGTTTGATAAATAGTAAAGAAAGAAATAATAGTATAAGGGATACAAAAGCATATAAATTAAGCCAAAATAACCAAGATGGAGAATCATAAACAAAAGTGATACTTAATATATGCACAAAAGCAGTACCAATGATCTGTAATAGATATTTCTAAACTACTGCCAGAGAACTATGTGATACTTGCATACTTGTCCATGTTCCTACGTGAAAGAAATAGGGTAAAGATAAAAGTGGGCAGAGGACAAATCTGAATAGAAAGCTCTGGAAAAGAAAAAGATCCATTTTAGAGGCTGAGGATTTAGCTCAGTGATTCTGGCATCTGCCTA
>PVIR01004766.1:33428-76634 GCA_004026965.1 Petromus typicus | reverse complement strand
TGCTCTCTCTTCTTTCAAAGAGTTCCCAGCACTGATTCAATGACGATCATCATTATGACCCAAATAGCTAACACACACTATTTGACCACACCCTGTGGGTGCAAAGCAATGTTCTAAATGTTTTGCATGTGATGAACAATTTAATCCTCACCGCGATTGTGTTAGATTGTTAGTAGTGTTATCCTTATTTTACACATGAGTGGCTAGAGGTGGAAGAGTTAATGAACTTGTGACAATAGCTCAGGTAGTCAAGACAACAGTCTCCATTTGGACCCAGAGAGTCTTGACCCAGTTCTTATTTAACGCTGGACCTTGCTCCTTAAAATCTACACAGTGGACTTCTTAAATAGTCAACATCCCCTCAAATTGTCGAATTGGACAGACACAGATGGTCACTCATTTCTAAGCAAAAGCACCTGTCCCAGAAACAAGCTCCAGGGTTTCCTTATATAGAACTACAGAACTCCAACCAGGAGCACATAGACATTTAACATGGGCTTGCACATTAACCAGTGTTAAATTTTCTCTAGAAATTTCTCTACTACATAGTTTTAATAAATGCCACTGTACCAACAAAGTTCACACTTCCCTGTGAGAGACAGTTAACCATCACAGCATCACTTTAAAATTGATATCTGTGTCTGATAGGGTAAAAAATAAGGCCCACAAAGATTTTTAAAATAAAAAATGTATATATAATTATTGTGCAACACATTTACTACAGAAGGGACAGGTCTCCTGATGGACCCACTTTGTAACTAGACCCTCAGTAGTGCTATAAATTATCTTCTGCCATCTCCTGAAATTCCTTCTTGAATTTGTGGTGTTTTCTAGCACAGAAAATTCATTGACCTTTTCAAATGCTCCTCTTCCATGTAAGACCTCATTTTCTCCCGAATGGCCCTTGTGTGTGCCATTCTAGCCCAGAAATTTCCATAGTGCTGGCTTGCTGTTCTGTTCTCCTATCAAACACAGGCTATCTGTACACTGCCCCATGCTAGACAATAGCTTACTGGTTGGAAAGAATTAACCTGTGTAAGTCTGATAATTTGCTAAGTGAGTCACTCAAGACACAGGTGTGCTTTAACAAATCCTTCACTTACACTTCTCCTTGCCGCAATATCTTGAGACAGGAGCCTGGTGAATGAGAAAATTCTCCTGAGGTGAAACCCAGTAACTCTACACCTCAACTTCCCTGGGTTGAAACAATTTAATTTTTCCCATCCCATCCATCACAACTTGCCAGGACTATTTCAAATAATCTAAGTCACTGGAAACTGTTATTAAACAAATTCATTTCTATGTTTACTCCTTTCATATTGAGAGGGAAAGAGCTCACTCTCCTGTTCCCCGGGGTCACCTCAGTGTCAACAAGTAATATATTTGTATTACTTATTTGTTGTGCATCTCATATAATTTACTTCCAAAAGTAGTTAACTTATTTTAGTAGAGTAGTTCACTAGTAATAATTAGTACTTAACTACTGGTTACTAGTAGTAGTAGTTAAATAGTACTTAACCACTCTCCTTATTTTTATTGTAAAATAGATCATTTCCAACTGGACTTAGTTTATATTTTAAATTTATTAAACATTAATGAATGATAAAGAATGATAAAATAATAAAGAATGTTTTTGTTTTAGGTCTCCAGTTTAGAGATGTGAATCGAGCAGATAAAGTTACTTATGATAGATAAAATTCAAATTTTAAAATATCAGTTTCTTTAAAGTAAATATACTTATTGTTACCATATGTAAGAAAAGAACTAATGAGAATATGCATATGATACTAAACTTTAATTCATGTATCATAAATTAATATTGGCTATTGTGTACAGAGATAGGTTTGCTATGACATGATGTCCCTGCAAAGTTGATAAGCATCTCATCAGGAATATTACCAAAACTATTCCCTAGAAATTGACAGGAGGTTAAATTACCTGACCTTTATATCCCTTTTACCTATTGAGATTTTATGACTTTTTCCTTTAAAACTAACTGCTTTATAACACAGTAATATAAAAATGCAAAGGAGAGCACTAATTTTTAGGATTTAGGGAAATATAAAAAGTTAAGAGTGTCTGTTTATGTCATTGTCAGCATTCTTCCCTTGGCAAAAGGGGATTCTTAAAAACCACAGCTGCTACTTTGCAACTCACAGAGCATAAAACATAATGCAAATTATCTAGTCCTTACTATATATAAGTTTTAAAAATCCTACTCTCCAATTTATAACCATTCATTCACTGTAGCACAGAAAAAAATGATGTCAGGTGGGTAAAATTGTAGTTATTAGATTTTTAATGTATTCCACTACAACAACTACATCTGTTGACTCAAAACTTTGATACAGAAAGAGAAATCTTGCTTAAATTTTTCTTTATCATACATTAAAATTTTTATTTTGATAAATTTTTTGAAGTGTTTTGTTGTTGTTGGATTTTCTGGGCAGTACTGGGGATTGAACTCAGTGACTGCAAGGTAGATGCAGTGCCACTGAGCTAAATCTCCAGCCCTTTGTTTAAACTTTTAGATTGCTTTAAAATGTAAATTAAATAGAATATGAACCCATTTGTTTTCATCGAAGTGATTCCTGTTGTTTTCTGGTTTGCATTCTGTATGTGTTTTAGCAAGCATATCTCACATACATTTGATGATTTTTTTAATCATGAAGAATTTATGCATTGAACATAGATAATACACTCTCAAGGAAGAGTATCACTTGAAAAGCCAGAGGGGAGTAAGGAAGGGCAGTGTGGGTAAGAACTGGACCGGGGATTTAGATCAGTGGTTCCTGTGCCTGCTTTCCAAGTGCAAGGGCTCGGGTTACATCCATGGTAACCGCATAGAACAATGCCAAGTGTGGATACTCTGGCCCACCAGCAATAAGGATTACATACCACAGTGCTGGGCATGGTGGCTCACACCTGAAATCCCAGCACTTGAAAGGCAAAGACAAGAGGATTGCTGTGAGTTCAAGGCTGAGTTCAGGGCCAGCCTGAACTATAAAAGTAAGACTCTATCTCAAAAAAAAAAAAAGAAAAGGAAGAAAGAATTAAGAATTAGTGAATGGCTGTATTAGAAGATAAAGAAGAAAAGGCCAGATCTCTGTGAGCTGGTGTGAGACTTAGCTGGAAGAATGCAGTCGTGATATTAGGGAGCGGGCTGCCCAGAAGTGATCCTTGTGCAGAAAAGGCAGTACTACTCAGGTCTGCCTCAGGACAGGGCAGAACCACATCACTCCCACGTGATCTGCTCAGGTCCATGGTATGCTCAGTTCATTTCATGTGAGCATTATTACCACAGCCAATATTTTATTGTATGTATGCTTGGCTCCTTCCTGTTAAAATATAAACAAAGGTTCATCACTGTATTGTTGGTGTTGTGTTCTCCAAACCTTGAATGGTAACTGGCATTTACTCGGTCCTCAAATAATATGTTTAAAATAAATGAGTACACTTCTAAAAAGTACTTCAGAATGAGATGAGTTAATATATTGACTATTTTCTTTTACAGAGAAATGTCAAGTGTATAAACTTATCTGAAAAAGAATCATCTTAATGGTATATTTTAAAAGATTTAAATATATCAGTATAGATAAAATAACCTAATAAGATCTAATGTATTTGAAAAACTTCAAGGAAAACTATAATATGTGTGTAACTAACTGTACATACATACATAAATACATGCATACATACAGAGTTTTATAAGTACATAGCTACAGATAGGTATATAGACATCCACATCTGCCATATTTAGTCATTTCAGTAATTATCCATGTTTAAATTATTAATTTTCCTGAAATTCTACTACTGGAAGTTTTATGCAAATAAATAAGTTCATTATTTCAGGTATGCAAAGATATTTCACTTCTTATTCTTTTTTTATAATATGATTTTTCAAGAATGCCATCACTAGCTAAAACCTTGAAACTTTACTTTACTTCTTATCATCTACAATTTAATCTGTCAACTTTGAAATTAACAAATTGTAAATAGCATATATGTTAAAATACAATTTCATCATCACAACACTGATGAGAAATTTTAGAACAAAATATTCACTTCTACTAGAAAATTATTCATATTTTAACAAACGAAACACATACATTTTTCCATACTTCCTTGATAAAGAAGAAAAACTCATATTGCCCTTTAATGTTATTTTATGTTAGAAAAAATTAGTGACTGGCATAACAACAGCCTAAAATATGTCATGTTATACTTGAGGAAGCTGTTACTTTCTTCACAAGAAAATTATTTTCATAACTGCTAAATTTAATGACAAATTTGATTAGAGACTTTTTATGAAACCAAATTAACCCTGAAATATGAATATATTTTGTTCTGCCAAGTGGTTTAGTTGGCAAATTAAACAAATTAGAAATTGCTCATTCTAGAAATATTCATGGATAAACAACAAATGCAACATCATACAATAAACACTCTCACAAAGTTTAAACAAGAATATTAGAGTAAGTAAAGATGTGCTTGGATTTCCTGGAAGAGAAAAAAAAAAAAAAACACCTAAGTGCCAAACGAAGGGCAGTCAGAATACAGACTAGTGGCATGGCCAAGGCCTTAAACTATGGGACAGAAAAAACTTTTGGAAATAAAATCATGTAGTGTAATCTCTAACTTGCGATGGTTTTGATCTTAAATATTCCTCATAAGAACATATGTTGAAGACTTGTTCAGCAGCCAGTGGAATAAACACGAGGTTGTAGAACTTTGAAGAAGTAAGACCCACTGGAAAGAAGTTAGGTCACTGGGAGCAGGTGGTTCCAAAGGGAGACTGAGATACCAGTCCTCTCTTCTTTCTCTGTGCTTCATGACTGCCCTGAGGTAAGCAAATTTCTTATGAAAGAGTCATCTTGGGTAGCGTATGTTTTCTTGCCCTTTCTTCTCTGTCACTGTTCCACACCTCTGTCTCCTGACCTCCATGAACCAAGCAGTTTTGTTCCACGCCATCCTTTAGCTGAGAGGTTTCTGCTTTGTAACCTGCCTATGTATATTGAATCTTCTGGAAGCTTGACCCTCTGAAACCAAACTACATCTTATCTCCTTTAAGTTGTAGGTGTCCAATATTGGGATTTAGTCATGGGAAAGCTTATTAATACCAAAAACTGGTTAGAAAAGTAGAGTAGTTCTTGTGAACATACTTGACCATGAGGTTTAGAAGCCTTTGGAAATGGTTTGTGGGAGGAGCATAGAAAGGTTTGGAGAGGCAACCTAGAGAAGCACTTGCAGGTAACAAATAGAGCCTGATGGGCGACTCTGGTCAGATCTGAGAGGATCAGAATGTTGATAAAAATGTTGTCAGTAAAACCTAGACTCATGAGATTTCAATTGAGAACAAGGACTCTTTTGTAGTTGGACTAGAGGTCATGAATATTACACTGTGCTATAAAATTTATCTATATTTTGTCAATGTTCTAAGACTTTGTAAAAGATAGATTAAGGGTATTGATGAATTATTACAGTAGAGGAAATTTCAAGACATCCAAACATTTAGGTTGTGGCCCAAATACTTTTGGCTGCTGTTTAGCTATATTTATAATAAAATTTGGAAGCAAAATGCAAAGGAGAAAAACTAGAAAAATGTAAATTTTGGCTGTAATGGAACCACGTGTAAAATTCAAGCCAAAGAAGATATGGCTGCTGGAGAGATTAGCAACATAAAAAAAAAAAAAAAAAAAAAAAAACTTTGGACACAAAGAACCAAGAAGAAAGATGCCTTGAGAACGTCTCAGGAATCAGCAAGATGCCACTGCAGATTCAAGGGTGAAAAAGAACCAAATTTTCCTTCTAGAAGAGAATATCTAGGATGGCTGCCTGAGATTGGTTTTTTATAAAACTGACAAGATTGAGTCATTCATACTCAAGTGGATGTACCTTGAGGACATACTCATAAGTGAAATAAATAGGTCACAGATGTGCAAATATCATTATCTTTTCTCTGGTATGAAAAAAAAAGATGTAAATGAGTTCTAGTACATATAGTTGATATTGTAAAATGGAAAATATTTAAAAGGAAAGAGGGTGGAGGGGTAAATAACGAGGGGAAAAAGAATGTGACAGTAATACAGAAAAAAAGGATGGGTGGGGGATATAGCTCAGAGGTTCCAGTGCCTATCTTGCAAGTGTAAGGGCCCAGGATTGATCCCCCAGTAACCACACACAATACTGGGTGTGGAGACTCATACCCACCAGCAATCATCACCACATACCACAGTGCTGGGCATGGTGGCTCATGCCTGTCATCCCAGCACTTGGTAGGCAGAGGCAGGAGGATGGCTGTAATGTGAGTTTGAGGCTGAGCTCAGGGTCAGTCTGAACTACAAAGCAAGGCTCTGTCTTAAGAAAAAGAAAAAGAAAAAAGGAAATAAAGCTCATGTATACAGGGGGTGGGGGTTGTAGAGTGGGGGGAAGGGGAAAAACGAGAACCAAGTCATGTCATATTCTGGTGTAAACTCTTGATGTTGAATATGATGGCAATGTATATTCATAATGTACCAATAAAGATTTGAATTTAAAAATTCTTTAAAAAATAAAATATAAAACTGGTGCTCTGACATTTATTTCACTGTGCTAAGTCATCCAAACACTCAGAAGCTGTTCAACCACGGCCCAGGGGACTCAGCCATGGCTGAATTTGGCAGCTTCTTTCCTTCATTTTGTCCATGTAATGCTGATTTTATCGACATACATGATAACAGAGTAGTGGGGATGGAAAAATTCCATGTGAATTTGAAAAGGAGTGAGAGATCATGTAAGGAACCCTCGACAGGGAAGTGCTTGAGGCTGTGAAAATAAAACCAATGACACAGAGAAGAGCCTGGCTAGTCTGAGATACCAATAACATGGAACATTTATATATTAAGCTGCAGCTAGTACAAGAAAGAGGTTGTATGGGCTGCAGCTAACAAGGCCGTAAGGATGGTCCACTCTCTGGGACTCACATTTTTTCTCTGTGTGCCCTGGATGCTACACTGGAGCTACAGAACTTAACCAAAGTAGGTTAAGTTAACCAAACTTAACCTGCTAAGTTTTGGTCTTGTCTCTTCTATCCCCCTAGTGCTCCCTTTTGGAGTGGGAGTCCTTTCCTGTGGTATTGTACCTTGAAATTATGCAACTTGAAAAGAATTTCTATGAAAATTCATACCTAAGCGTTTGCCTTCAGTCTCAGAAGAGATTTAGACTTTTTCAAAGTGGTAGAACTTTGGAGACACTGGGAAGGAATCATTACATTTCTGGTTGTATGTGAGACAGTTTTCTTAGGTGGAATATTGAACAAGCTGTTGTTTTCTTTAGAGATTAGGTGTGGTTTAAGGAAATCTGTTTGGGTAACAACTTGAGAAGAGGTGGACTGTGATGATTCATCTTCATCTGTTGACTTCATTTTATTAAGAAATCCGCAGCAGATTAATAAGCCACAGTCCTGGGTTTGTCTTGGTCGTTCTGAGGAAGTGGGATTAGGAACAAAATACGGTCCTTCTCCCTTTCTTCTAAGGCATGGTTTCCCTCCTCTACTTCCTGGCTACCATGAACTAAGCAGCTTTTTCCACCATTACCTCGACCATGAGGCTTCTACCCTGAGACCTGCCTACATATTCTGAATTTCATCAAAGAGAATTAAATTAAACTTTTCCTTTTGAAATGATGGGTGTCAGATATTATGTCTCAGTGTTCCTCTCATTCCAAAAGGGAGCACTAGGTTAATAGAAAAGACAAGACAAAACCCCATTGTTGACTGATTGGTAGCCTTGATTGGTTGGTCATTCCATCAGTTTTGAAACTTTTACTTCGCCTCCAGAAAACCATTCTATTTTTTCCTCTTGAAATCTCAAGTGACAACTTCGTCTTAGTCTCTTTATTGCTTTTCTTTTTTGTCTTATGTTTTCAATCTCAAGACATTACAAGTTGGAGCAATATATAGGATGGAGGAATGTGAGTGCTTGATAACAATACTCTTGGGATAAAAGTTAGTTTTTTCTTACCAAGGACATTGGGCCAAAAGTTTCTGCTTTCTAAGAAAAAAAAAGTTTTAAAAATTGAAAATGAAGAAAGAAATGGCAGGAAGGAGAAAAGGAAAAGCAGTGAGAAGAGAAAGAAGAAAAAGAGGGAAATAACACTGTAATCCCTCTGAATTGTAATGATTATATGTTCTTTCTTTTGGCTTTATACAGGTTACTTAGCTTGCCAAAAATCATTGAGAACAGTAGAAAGAGTAATATAAGGCTTATCTAGGCAAGAGACTTAGCAAATAATAGAAACACACCCTCAATTTGTCTTTACTGATTTTTGCTTTTCTGCTTTAGGGAATAGGACTCTTGTCTTTTTTCCTAGAAATTTTTTGCTAAAATTTTAACTCTGGTTCATTCTGTGCCAGAATCTAGGTTCAAAGCTCAATATTTTTGGTTTCTCTTGTCCTACAGATCTTCTGATCCCAACTCAGTCTTCCTGTTTTGAGGAATTCAACAAATACCACACTTCTACTTTAGGGCTTTCAAGTATACCTTTTTGCTTGGTTTTATTTGTATTCCATTTATATCTGCCACTTTTACATCTTTATTTGTTCATTGGTTATTTATTATTTGACAGAGCTCACTTTCTTACAACTTAGGAAACTTGTTCCAGTGGTCCTGAAAGTCCTTAAGACTTAGATAATTTTGTGTGAAAATCATTTTGCTTAGGTCTCAAAGTATGAGTGAACTAATCAAATGAGATCAGACCCCAAACAAACCAAACTCTTGCATGATTATATGTTAATGTTTTTATATACAAATCTGCCATAAATAACTGTATAGATAACTTGAACGGATGTTTTAAGCCTGCTATTGTGGCATCTTAAATAATCCTGTAATCCCAGTGCTTGGGAGGCTGAAGCAGGAGGATTTTTATTAGTTTGAAGCCAGCATGTGCCACATAGTGAATTTAAAGCCAAAATGGAGAATACAGTGAGATCCTGTCTCAAAGAAAGAGACAGAGTGAGCAAAAGAGAAGAAGAGAGAGACAGAGACAGAGAGAGAGAGAGATGGAGACAGAAAGACAGAGACACATAGATAGTAGTATAGATTCAAAATATTCAGTTGCCAATTTATATTTCTAGATTGATTCTTATATGCCTCTTGCTGATATATATATTTTAATAGACTCAGAGAAAAATCATTATGTTTTGGAAGAAAAGCTAACAAGGTAATTTTTAAGATTATAAGTCTTTTAAAATATTTAAAAATATGCCTAAAAGCAACAGAGACACTGATGCTTTGAAGAATAAAGTGGGATAATGATTGTTGGTAATAGCTAGGTTTAAATTCAAGAAATAAATAATAGACATTGCAAAGAAATATAGACAGCATTTAGAACTACTCACAATAATTAGAACCATCTGCTACTCAATACAGGTACTACGCGACTAAAGGATATGATTCAAACACTAAATAAGACTCATTTGTTATTAGCAGTACATATTTGCATTCAATTAATGTGCTAAAATCCTTGAAAAGTATGCTCTCTTAAGTGGGTTAAACATGCTCATTGTAATCTTGTTTATACTAATAATTGGCTTAGCAAATCTTTTCTTTATATCTAGTACAAAGGTAAACTTTATCAAGCCCAAGCTGAATTATCATAAATTCCATATTAGCAGAAACCAAATTAATGAGGTTTGATTGTACCAAGAAAATTGCTTTTGCCATTTGTTTAATTTCATCTGCTCTATATAACAAAAAAATTAAATGATAGAGGAAGTGCATAAGATAGTATTTGCAAAAATATTAGCAGAAGCATGGCTAACTTTCAGAAATCCTAACTTAATGTTATATTTATTTGTTTAGTTTCAGTGTGTAATATGATGTTAAGTATATTACTGTACCATGCTATTATGGAACAGATGTTAAATGCAAAGTAAAAATGTCAAGGGTAAATGATTGATGATCCTCTTTGCCATTTCAAAGTAAACCATGATTATTTATATGCTCTGGACATTGCTTGAAAGCATCATATTAAATCTAAACAATTGATCCATTTTCAAGGGGTTTTATATAATATATTATTGATGTGGTTTTTATTCTTTTGTGGAAATGTCCCAGTCTAAGAAAGTATTTAGAGGCTCAGTGCTCCACCCAGTCCATATGGTAGATTTGTTCTCTGTGTAATACTTACCTTTTCCCTTTAGGGCCATATGGCAAGTCCATAGGCTGCCCAGGCCCCTCTGTCCTCCACAGGGGCCATATGGCAAGTTCAGTGAGCACTCATTTACCTTGTATTAATATTTTATCTGCCTCAGACAGAAAAAGAGATCAGATTAAGTAAAAGCACCCCTGAAAATGGTTTAGCCATATAATCAATACTGAGTGTCAATGTGGTATGAGATATGGGTTCTGTTATTTCATTTATATTAAAAATAGCAAGTCTACTTGAATAATTTATCAAATAATTTCATAAGATATTTTGATCACTTGATATACATTGACAGAATGCTGTTTAATTATGCTAATCATTTAGGAATATTAACACATGATAGCATAAGCTTATAGACTTTAGAATTGGCTTAAATTTATAGGCTTTGATATATCAAAGGAGATATGGATAAATCTAAATTATAATCTATATTACCAAGTAATTACTCTAAAATTAATTCATTCTTATAACATTTGCAACTATAAGCTAAACTTTTTCAGTATAATGAAATTAAGAAATTCTCAAACATTACATTTAACATTTACATAAAAATATAGAATAAATTAAAATAGTGTTCTTCTGCGTCTTCTGTTGCCACTTATAAGTTGACATAAAGTTGCCAAATGAACAAAATTTGTGTAATCAGTCATCTTCCCTCAAGTTCAATTAATTGATGGAATTATTATTTGCACAACTTCATTAACATCTGAGCTATAGAAACTATATTTACTTTAACAGCTGTTAGTATAGAGATATATGTGGATAGGATTATATATTGCAGAATTGTATTAGTATTTCAATCATTTAACTGCTTTGCCACAGTGTGCTAAAAAACAATCCTATACTTTATACTAGACCTACCTATTTAGCTATATGTGTACAACAAATATCCTTTTTTAAAAAACTGCATTTTAATAAGCTCAGGTCAGTAATTAAAACCAGACAGACATAGAAACACCACACACTGCTAATTTATTGTGTTAGGCATTAGACTTCCTATCAGCGTAGGTGTAAAATCTAACGTAACAAATGCTCAGCAGTGGAACTTCATATTTTGATGATTATTTCTTCCCTTAACGTGACCAGATCTTGTCCTTAGACACATTGTTTAACTAGACAATCTATTCTCCACCAAGAAATTTTCAATAGCTACGTTTGTTTTCATTAGATTTTACACAACGTACATGTCTTATTATCCTATTTAACCTACATTTCTTCTGAGCCCCTAAATCTGTAATTATACTTGCTGTGATATTTTTCCAGAATACATTTTCCAGGCCAATGTAAATTTTCAAACCACAACTCATAAGTGATATAGTATAGATTCTGAAGTCACTTGAAATTTTAAAATGATAATATTGAAATAAAAATGTTAATGTGTTTAGTTTTATCACCTGTAAGTGCAAGTAAAATCATAATTAATATATGAAGACATCATCAGGGTCTTGGACAGTTTATTTTAGGCTTGTACATATAGAAACATATTTTAATGAAAATATAAAAGTTTAATCTTATGGGCTGAATATTTTCACGGAGTCAGCACTTTGTTATTTTGTGATAACATGTTAAAATTAATGGGATGTCTTAACTAAGTTCTCTCTGCATATATACATATATAAAAGGAAAAGCTCTGAATCTGAATCCATGAATAACACCCGCTGTGATTCTGTTAAAGTTTAGACGTGCAGATTTGTATTTGAAATCCTTGGAAGGTTACAGGGTGCAGGCCTGCAACAATATCTCTGAGTCTTCAGGGACAAAATCCCATTATGTGGAGTTCAGTGAAAGTGGTAAACACCACCATAAAAAAAATACAAATTGCACATATTTCCCATTTAGCTAGTGTCACCGAAGTTCACCATTTAGAATTCTAACCGGTTAGGACTTACTCTTGGAGGTCAAGTACCTTGTGAACCTTGTCAGCTCACTGATGACATCACATCCCATCCATCGATTCTTTCAGGAGCACACTCACCATCTGCTCTGCACACGTTAGGATAACTTATTAGACACATTCACAGGGTAACAAGCTGCACAATGGCATTGTTGTCTTAATGCCACACGTACTGAGATAAGCGCCCCTGCTTCTCTGTCAGGACACAGTCCTCCTGCCCTCTGGCTCTGAAATGAAAGTTAGGAGGCTAAACTTCTTTAGGCTTATGGAGATGCTAAGCATATCGGCAGAAGCATCTTTCTCCATTGCAGGATGAGAAATGAAACTTTCTACTCAGAGACGGATTGTTCTATTCTCTTCCAATGTATTGTTTATGCTCAGAATTTATGAGCTGTGGGTCTCTTCTGTGAGGGAAGTAGAAGTTTAGAAATATATGCAAGTAAAAACTTCAGTCCATACCAGTACCCCCAACTAAGCCAATACCTTTCCCTTCAGCCTGTTAAAATAATATAATTGAAATCATTTTCCTGTCTATTCCAGATGACTATAATCTCTTTGTTTTATTTTATTTTTCCCTACAGGCATTTAATTAACAGAAATGGGGTCTCAGATATCTAGCTGACACTGCATACCTGTAACTCTAATAGGTCCTTTGGAAAAACCAAGGACGGTGTCCAAAATCATGAACTTTTATTTTAACAACCTGTTTAACCTAGCAGCTGTCAAAGGCCTTATGACTTAATGAAGTTCAGCACAACTGTTCATTCCCAGGCTTTACAAAAGTATGTTTTTAGGGAAGATGGCATTTTGCATTCTATGGAATTCATTCTCTGTTCCTTCTTCTGGCTTGTCATTTATTCCAGCTTACACTGTGATCAACATTGTACTAAAATAAAGTCAAGTACAACAGCCGCTCCCTGCCCATCAAAACGCGCAGACGTCTGCCAAGCGCTTGTAACAGCTGGTGTTACATTAATTAGTTTAAACTATTTATTTCATCCATCTCCAGAGCAGATTGAGCAAAAACATTAGAGATTATTCTAGCATCTGTAAGTGCCCTGCAAACATTAACCAAGGAAAGTTAAATATTCATCAGTACCATATAGATATATATGCTCATACATATATACACATGTATATAAATTTCACATCTATTTGTAGGTAAGAGAGTTAAAACAGTCATTGTAAATAACTGGGTAAAATCTCATATACCTTATGGAACAGATGTTTTATTCACTTTCTTTAAAAGCATAAGTTTTCAAGTTACATTCATCTTTAGTGCAAAGTTTCTGTCTTAAAAATTATCACTAGAAAGCAATAATAATTCCTGGCAGCATGGATCATTAAACAATATATGACAGGGAATGGAAGCCTCAGTGGATTAGTCACAGATTTTACGGCTTTTATTGGAATCCTGCCCTAACTACAGTGATCAAAACACTGTTATCAAATGGTTGTAAAAACCTCAATTAAAATTACTTCTATGGCCTCCACTACAATCTTAGAAAACTATATCCCATAACATGAATCTCCACATTATTGACAAAATTAACTGAACAGCCACTTTTTGGCTTAAAAAAATTTAGAAGTTAACTATCTAAAGTGGCTCTTCAAATAATAGTTGTCAACGGGGGCTTGATTATGAATGTGTGTCCATTAAACACCTGTCAGTCTATGGTTTTCATAGACATATATTTTTAAGACTGTATTATCTTTTATCGTGGCTTTTCTAACAACCACATATGCACGGATTTAACTAACATAAAATGTAGTACTTCTGAAGAATTTCTGAAACATCTGAAGACTAATAATCTATAAGATAAATGATAGAGAAAAGCCAAGATTTTAAAAATTTTGTAGACTATCAAACCAGCACTATTTAAATTCTCACAGGGCTGAGATTTTCCCCAAAGCAATCTGTTTTACTTCACCAAAAGCAACACCATGAATAAAATTTGACATAAGACTTAATCAACTAATGGCAAACAAAAAAGTCTACATGATAGATAGTAGACAAACATGGAGGAAATAAGTAGTCTGATATCCATGAATAAAAGCAACACAAAAGAGAAGGGATTAAGCAAAACAGTAAGATGGTGTAGTAGACAATAGGACCTGCGTGAGCTCTGCCAGACGTTCTGAGGAAACATTTGGTATTTTGAGAGTAGAAAGCATTTGCTGTTTTAACTCTACTTGGGTCAAAGAGCAATGTATAAAAAGCAAACTAATCTTGGGCCGGGGAGTTAGCTCAGTGGTTCCGGCGCCTGTCTTGCAAGTGCAAGGGCCCAGGTTCGATTCCCCGGTAACCACATAACAATACTGGGTGTGGAGACTCAAGCCAGCAGCAACCAGTACCACATACCACAGTGCCGGGCGTGGTGGCTCACGCCTGTAATCCCAGCACTCGGGAGGCAGAGGCAGGAGGATTGTGATGTGAGTTTGAGGCTGAGCTCAGGGCCAGCCTGAACCACAAAGCGAGACCCTGTCTCAACAAAAACCTAAAAAAACCTAAAAAAAAAAAAAAAGCAAACTAATCTTACTTCTGGGCATTTCATTTTCTATACAACACGCAAAATGAAACACAAATTAGTGTAATGAAAGTTTAGTGTAATATAATCCTACTTGGACTTCAGTGAAAGTATTTCCAACTTTTCAATCTTAGAGCTAACTAAAGAGGTGATTAATGTAAGTGAACCCTCATAGTAACACTTTGTATTCTTCACATTACAATCTTTCTTGTCATATCTAAAAGGATTTATTTGACTTACCTATTTAGTGAATAAAAAATTTAACTATTAATATTGGGACTAGTAGGGACTGAGTTATGTCCACCCCTTAAATTAATGTGGTGGGCACCTGATACTCTGTTTGACTATAAAAGGAGTTAGATCCTTTAAAGAGAAAATTAAGGTTAATGGGATCATACAGGCAGAACCTGTGTTTTTTGAAAGAAAGACACTAAAGATGAGTATGTAAAATAAGGCCACATGAGAATAGAGTGAAAAACTGGTTGTGTAAACCAAGAGACACAGAGGTCTCAGCAAAAATGAAAATTATCATCACCTCACTTTCCAACTTCTAGATCTGTAAAAACAACCAATTGGGCAAGCCATCCAGTCTGTGGTATTTTGTTAGGAAAGCTCTGATGAGTTAGTACTGGAAGTGCCTCACGTATCATAGTTCAGCAATGCTTGCTAACTCGTGACCATTTAAGATATCTTTTCGCTTGTTCCTCACAATAATACTGTTATTATTTTCTCTGCCTTCAAAGTGAGAAGTTTGAACCTCTGACTCAAGTTGCAAGTTAGCAACACTGTTCTAGTCCATGTGTTTTAGAGCTTTTGGTAAAAATAGTGCACTTTCAGATTTCAGAACCTTTTAGATCCCTGAGAGATGACAAGCTAGAAGCAGTGACTGGGATAAAATATTTAGAAAAAAAGCCTAGGAGAGACAAGAACATATTTTAGACCAGAGATAGACAAACTATGACCCATCAGCCAAACCCAGCAGGCCGATTGGTGCTGTTCAGACTAAGAAGAAAGAACAATGTTTGCATTTGGAAATGACTGGAAAAATATAAAATATGAAGACCGGTTAAAATTTCTGACACTTGAAGATAATATGAAGTGCAAATTTCAGTCCACAAGGCTTTGCTGGAGCAGGGCCACCACCATCCTTCGTACTCCCTCCATGGTGGTTTTCTCAGCCTAACAGAGGAAAGGATGGATGAAAATCATATGGACCAAAAAGGCTAAAACATTGTTTGTAGTGCTCCCTCCAGCAAAAGGTTGCTGATCCCCATTTCATACTAAAGGATGAATAGAGTATTTCAATGTACAGAGACCTCACAAATGTGTTGTCAGAACATAGCTTGTGGTAAGTTTGTGGCTGTAATTTACAGAGAGGACAGATGATGGTAGAAGATAATAGCAATTATAGATACCTAAGTCTATGTGATCACATATTCTTACAAATTCTCCCTGAGGCAGGTTGTTTACAATCTCTAATTATTCTCATTTGTTTACATTTGTAAAATGATGCCTAATGTAGATTTGTGTTTTGTTTTGATTTTTTTGGAGGGTCAAACTCAGGACCTTGGGGTTTCCAGGAGAAACATCACTCAGCTAAATCTTCAGTCCCCTGATTATGAATTTCATAACTTGATACACACTCATTATACCACTGGGACAGAGGTGGAATCTGAGAGACCCAAGAATCCAGAATTCATGCCTCCAAACACTTGGTCTTAATGTCCACAGTCATTTCACTTAGGTGAATGTTATTACTAATTTCAGTATGCTTATTAACATACCTAATCTAAAAACAGATTTTCATGCTTTCTCCAAAGAAACATTGAATACATTGAAACTGATAAAAATAAATATTCTTGATGAATATGACACTTTTACATTGTTTCAAATACATTACTTTGTTCCAACTAAAGCACTGTACACATAGAGTCACACACTGCCTAAGAAGAGGAACAGGAGTATGGACTGAGAAATCGTCCTTAGGTGACACTGTCGCTGTGCAAACATCATGGAGTGTTTTTACACAAACTTAAATGGTTGGGTTAATCACTGTGGTTGGCCCTTAATGTAATCAAGGACACAGTTAACCACAAGATATCTGAGCTACTGCCAGCTTAACGTGCATATGCTCTCACAGTACACTTTTATTTTAACAAGTAGGAATACGCTTATCAGGGTCAGCACTAAAATGTTCCCGCAGTGCGCCTGTGGGACTGAAGGTATCTAAATCATGGAGGCTCTATACACATAAAGGAACTAGTTCAATGAAGTGTTCACAACCAAATGTGCTCTTAGGAGTTGGGGTGGACCAGCAAGCAGATCACTGAGGGCCTGACCTTTCTCCCTAGCTCCTGCTGTCCCTCTACTTCCTTACGGCCATGATGTGAGCCACTCTTTTTGACCCAACCCTTCCACTTGGCCATCTCTCCTTTGGGGTGGCCAACTACTCGTGAACTGTGATCTCTGAAATGGATCCATACAAACTTCTCCTCCTCTAAGTCATGTGTGTCAGATATTTTCTCCCCGCAACAAAGAATGTGACTAAGTCAGTGCTCTAAAATTAATAAGAATACCATTGCAATCATGATATGTATATGTAATGTACCAATAAAGATTTCAATTAAAAAAAAGAATACCATAGTAAACATCATTATAAAGTCATGTGCATTGCACACAAGTATATATGTTATACTTTTATAAGGCTGGAAATGGAGTGGGAATTTTATACTCCCATTAGCACAAACCTGTGGTGGTAAGGTCCTTGTGTCATGACCTCTGATGATTATGACCATATTAAGTAATAGCAACATTTCAGCACCTTTATAGTCTCATGGGACCACCCCTGTATACAGTGTATACCATTGGATTCCATAATTAATGGAAATAACATTCTGTGGCATATGATAGTGTATTCTAGGTGCTGAGACATGTTTTGGTCTTAACCAAAAAAAAAAAAAAAAAAACCTTGCATGATTAATGGAACATCACTCCCAGCTTATCTAAAAATTTACTGTAAGGAAAATATTTTACCAGTAAATAAAAATAAAAGAAGTCAAAGCCAATGTAAATTAAGATAGTTCAGAGAAAAAAGGCACAAGAGGAAGTCGAACTAGAGTTGGTCATTCCTGTCATTCTCAAATTATGGATTTTGATTTTTTTTTCATCTAATGCTGTTTCCTAAAAGTGGAGATGAAATGATACTCCCTTCAGGACATTAGGGGAATGATTATGTGTGATTACACCATACTTTTGTTACCACATCACAACCTTGTGGAGATGAATGAAAAATTCAACCACAGTGCTTTTGAAAAGTGGTTTCTGCAATTATTGCAGTGTATCAAAGAAGAAGACAGAGTAACTTAAACTTTGTCCCCACCACTCTACACAATAATTTTGAGAAGGTGAAATTTAAAAAATAGTTCTGAGGAAAATTAAAGGGGGCTCTCCTATGTAAGTTGAAAAGGACAAGTTAGCCAGTTCCCAGAATTCCAGTATGAATACACCAAAAAGATCAGTGGATACATATCATAATTACAACACATAAGTAGTTCAAATGTAGAAAGTACAGGTTACACTATACACATAAAACCATTATGTAGTTACATACAATTGTATATAAAATCAGTAAATACTTATCATGGAATAGTTTGTTCAAGAAACATAATTACATTTAAAAGATTAGGGTAACAATAGAAGATTTTTGTCTCTGATATAAAGGAGCACATGAAAGTACAGAAATTCTTGGGTTTAACACAGCATTAGTTCCCATAATGTCAAAGGATGACAGCATCATAACAGTTAGACAGCAAGACAAGGTAGAGTAAGACAGAGTCATTATGCCCCAAAGACTACATGGCCAACAAGTGTCAGATTTAGTCATCCTGAATGAATGGCACTGTGATTAAGATGAGGACTTTGGAGCTGAACTGCTGGAACTCAGTACCTAGACGTATCTGCTTCCTACCAGCCACACAACCTTCTTATGCCCATCTGAAAAATGCAAATGGTAGTACGTCTGTGCTCAAAGTTGCAATAAAGCCCAATATTATATCATAAGTATTTGATCAGAATCATACCTGGCATAGAGTGAATTTATTTGAGTTTTCTATTATTAATATCTCTTCATAGCAAATAGAAGGCAGAGATTATATTTCTCTTTTTGTTTCTTTCATAACTGGTTGTTACTCTGCCATGTTAAAAATATATGAATATCAATATAGAAAGAGATATATAGAGAGAAATGCATACATAGATAGTAGTTTAATCAAGCTCTAAATTTCTTTACCATTTAATGCAACTAATATGGGTATTAAAATTTTCAAATTATTTTCAACACAATCTAAGGCTACCTTTTGAAGGGTGGGAGAATATAACAGTCTTTTATCCTTTCAAACACAAGCAAGCTATGTTTTTATTTGGTATCTCCTAAGTAGACCCAACATGTTTGACATTGTGAAGCAATAATCCATCATTTTCACCCTTTCATGGTTGATTCCTCATGTCCTGTCTTCATCCAGAAAATAAAGCAGTTACCGGTGCAAAGAGTCAGATAAAAGTGTCACATTACAGCCAGTCTCCCATGATGCTTCAGCTTCCTGCACCCCTCTGTCAGGGCCTATACCCTTCTAACTTCAGCTTTGTGTCCTTAGCCACCATCTTACCCTTACCAGTAACGGTGAACTCCATTTAGAACTTCAGAATATATGCTGAAATTTTGACTTCAAGATAGCAAGAATTTTATATTCTCTCCTTGTTTCAAAAGTTATTGTTTTTAAATATAGCACAATAGAATTTGCCATGCGGCATTTCCAGGAAACTGCAAACCACCATAGTAGGACCAAATCCAAACTGTAGTACTGTGTTCTAGATGACTAATGAAACATGAAGAATATTCAGCAAAGAAATTTTAGAAGTATGTACAGTATTCATAAACAAGCACTATCAAGTTTAGTTAATTCCAACTGTTATATATATTTAGGGGTTTTGGGTGAGAAATGCCAGCGAAATTTTCCAAATTATTTCTCTCACACTGAAATTCAGATCTCAGACGTACCCAGGAAACACACTGGCGGCCTGTGAATACAATCCCAGCCTTTTCTGAGCCCTGCCCACTTTGAGAATCACTTTCTAACTACCTAGGATAACTATGTTAGCTGCAAATAATCCATCAGACTGCCTTTAAAAGTCAAGTTCCAGTGCAAACATACTTATTTTTATAACTCACCAAATAAAACCTTCAGTTTATTGGACTAATTTCACTGTAATCTCCTTTTCATTACACAATACCATTAAAATTAGTAATACCTTTATTTTTATTATTCTGTTATTCTCCTATGATTCAATTTATTCAGGAATGGTGTTTAACCTCCTTCGACATCCCCACAGATGAAAAGTTCATTGCAAGCGTTCAATGCTTTTACTTCTTGTAAAAGTGTATATTATTTCATTTTCTGGTGAAATAGATTGCTGATGTGAAATTCTTTTACTAAAAATTTCATTGTTAAACTTTGCTACAGAATCTTTTGTTCTTATTGAAGTCACTTTGCTTGTCTCTCCTCCTGTAAGGACACCAAATCCTAAAAGCTGGCAAGAATGCATATGTTTATTTCACCATTGCACTGCAATTACTGAATGCCACTTAATTATAGCAACAGATGCTCGAGTGTAGGAACCAGAAAAATCAAACGCCTCATTTCCAGGTTATTTTTTTCCATTGCTTCTGCCAACAGCAGATGTGTGAGCCCCTTGTGCTCTGGCGTAAATACTTATCAAATCCTAACAGGTCACCTATGTCACAAACAACATTTCAGATGCAACTGTTTCACCTGATAATAGGCTCTGAAAATAAAACTGTGAGCTGTAAATACAATGTATTCAGAATGAAATGCCATAATGTGAAATTGCTTTTTCTCCAGCTACAACTGAAGTCCTTGACAGTTTTTGGCAGTGATAAATCACCCTCCTATTAATTGTCTTCTCTCTCATTGTGAGGTGAGCTGCTAAAAGGGGCAGTCAACAAAAATGACTTAAAGGACAAATTTTGGCAAAAAGACAATGAAGAAATCTGTCATTGCTCAGCCTCCAGTAAACTGTCTCAAAGCAATCAAAATATATGTAGCTGAAGTGTTTATGTCTTTGTTAGAAGATTATAGGATGATAAGTTTACTGTTAAAAGAGAGGAAGGACCCAGACAAACTTAAATTGTGAAGCCTTGACACTCTCTTTGAAGTGATTTTTCTCCTACCAGATGCATCCCTGTCTTAGAATTGAACATTTTTCCCCTCTTCGGAGTCAAACTCAGACTAAAAATAAATGAAAAGCTCCCCAAATGTGCAATCACAAGTTATAAAATCTTATAAGCATAATTTTGAATTGAGTATAACTTTAATTGTTAAAAAAATAATTTCTGATATTCTTCAATAACTTACTTGGTCATAAAGAGGGAAAATAAATAACATTCTTCCATGGATTCAAAAGCATGTTTGGTACCAGGAGACATTTCGTAATGCCACATGCAGTATGAGAAAATTATATGTTACTACAGCACATTTCAAATGCACCATTTACATTTTAGTTTGTATTCAGCATTAGTAAATGAAAATGCATTAAACTGGACCCAATGTTGTTCCTATTAAAAATGTTCACGTGTACTTTGTGTAATTAATGGATTGCTTAAATTGCTGAAGCACAAGCCTAATTGAACTGGAACCCTAAATTTCAATTGTACCCCTTCCTGGAAGGCGCCCAGGCAGTTCTCCTCAAACTTCAATAATACATTTGAAAAGGATACAGTGGTCCACATGAGGACCGCGATGGCCACACATGAAGAATAATTCAAATAAATCAAACACTATTAAAGGAATAACATGCTTTTTGGGAAGCTTAATGGAATATAATCTAATATCCTGAAGCATGATTGGTACCTGACTATGTCAAGAGTTTTTCTAGAGGCGCTTGAAATAATTTTTGAAATAATTTATGGATATTTCACTTAATACAGGAAATCACTAAGTCCATAAGTCTAAAAGGAATGATTCCATAAATCAATGAAATGTTCTTTTTAATGCTAGATAGGTGTTTGGTTTGCATTAAGTGGGGTGGGACAAAGTAGTATTGTGGTACTTTAACATTACAATTCAACAGAAGTATCAAGTTAAATAAGGAAAACTTAAAATTACCCCTAGTCTCATCTTGTAGCTCAAACTGGGTGCTATATGAATATTACCAAACATGGTTTTTAGACTATGACATTAAAACATCTTTTGAATGACAAAATTAAAAAAAAAATCAAAGGATTGATTTTTTTTTCCCGTTTTGGTGATCCGCCAGTTTGAGAGCTTACCGAGAGCATATGGAGATAGCATATTTGCAAGTCCATCTCTGGAGGATTGCAAAAGGCCCTTAGCTTGTGAAAAACAGCAATGTTATTTTTTTTAACGTTCCCTATATTTAGAGATTAAATCGCTCACTGCACAAACCCATTTGGAACAGGCGCGAAGGTGAAAAGGATAATCAGTACAGTCACTGGTCCGTGTTTCCTAAACGCTTTTGAAAACATTACTGTGCGCAGGCATAAAATTAGCGGCAGGACCTTAAAAAGGCTGGCATTTAGCATGACTTTTTGGAAAGTGACACCCTCATTTTTTTCTTGTAGGATATCATTAAATTTCAATCGCCCTATGGCAGTGCCTTTCCATTAATAACCAATTCACTGTGTCACTTTGGCTCTCCTTTGAAATAATGAGCCTTTGCTTCGCTTTAATAAATTTAAACATATTCTCAAGGCCAGAGAAGATAGGAAACCGCAGATGGGCTGAGAAAAACACGATTCATAAATCCTTAACTGCCTGAGATCGTTGAGAGCAAAACAAAGTAACACTCGTAAAATATTAAACAATCCCAGCTGTATGAGGGAAGCTTCATTAACAAAAATGGACTATTTACTGCCTCACTCAGAGCCTGTGGGTGGAGAGAGGCAAAGAAATCTTTTCAAAAATCCCCATTGCCTTGTCTTCTTATGATTGTTTAACCATCTAAACGGACAATGAAATCTTTATCTGAAAAGTTCAATCATTGCCATGGATTAACTAATATTGTTGAAAATGCTACCAATTATTTCCCCACTTGCATAATTTAAGATTAACAAGTAGAATTATTTTATTTACTTGGGGACACTTCCAGAATCATGGGAAAGTTATTGAAGACATGCAGACTACCTAAGTACTGAAAACTAAATGATGACAATAAGCATTGTCAAAATAATCAGAGGTCCTTACTCCAATTATTTCAGAAGTATCCTTCAGAATGGAAGCAGTTAGCTACTTTTGCTTTGGGGTTTGCATTTTGCTATTCAGTTAGTTTCCACTTAATACTTCGGGTTATGAACAAGGTAAGAACTCACAGGATACTTGGTGTCATGCTGAAAGGTTGGAAATTTAATTTTAAAACCTTAATGTAATGGGTGTAAGTTATGGAGGTTGATGGAGATAGCATTATCAAGGGTAGTGGTTGTAGGACCCGGCTTCAAAATCAAGCTCAGATTGCAGGTGGTACACAAGTTGGAAGAACCAAGAGATCAATGTCAGTCAGTTAAATGCTAAGAACTTAGAAGCTCTAACCTTAAAGACAAGCTGACAATTTAGTGGACAGAATGTCAATACTTCTAAACATTTCAAGGGCAAAAATATTGCTTTATACAATCTGTGTCACATTTACTGCGAGAAAAGAATTTAGATTTTTCTTCTGCATTCTGTCAGCATTTTACTTTTTATTACACGGATAGACAATTAAGGGATCCAATATGGAATAATGCAGAATCTGACCCTCTAACAATGCACAGTCTTGTGATAGTACATGCTGAAGTACAAAAAAATGCAAATATATTCATCCTTTTCAGACACTATCTTACCAGGTGCATCTTTATACAGATAAAAATTCAGAATATGCAAGAAAGAATTTGAATCAATATGCAAGATCTTTCCTATCATCATTAGCAATTCCATCATTCTATCATATTATAATGGAAGTAAATAATCATTGACATGTGTCCCCAAAATACCTAGAGTTAAAAGATAACAGAAGATTTGGGTCAATAACACGAATACTGACTACAGACACTTACTCTGTTTCTTAATCTCAGATTGGGGGAAATAATATTTCCCACTTTTGAGAGTTAATTTTGAACTAACAGTATTTGTGTAAACTTTAGTGCTAGGTATGTAACAAAGCACAGTTCTGGACACAGATTTTGATCTAGTTTTACATAAAATCATTTCAAAGAAAGGATTATTTTTCTAAGATCTCAGAAGTACATATGATGTACGGTAAAAGATGCTAAAAGTCAACTTTTATTGTTATCCCTTGCAACAAGACAGTTTGCCCAGTAGTAGAAAGCTATTGTTGGCAATTCTTTTTAGACCTCTAAAAATTGCTTGATATAAAATCTTCTTCATAAGTGGAATATTTTTGAGTCCTGTGTTTTGGGTTTTGATTGTGTTCTAGGCTCAGTTCTGTGGAAAGCTTCAGTTTTGTCAGTCACAATCATGCTGTGTTATTTCAATTATTACCATCTAATCTTTAGGAACTATTAAAAATATTCATTCATTTACTTCTACATAGGAAATGGCCATATAATAAATGTCAATAAGAAAATGTATTGAAGAATAGTACTTTTCCCTTCTAAAAGACAAGTTGCCTGTACCTACGCTCACAGAACAATTTCATCTAGACTGATAAATGTAAAAGTTTCCTGTTTACAAATGAAGCCACTATAAATGACTTGTGGAAAGAGGTTCATATATTAAAAACGAGTGACTTAGGAGTATACATTCATATTACATTCTCTTAATATAACTTTTATCCTCTTCTGATATAGCTCATATAAGGAAACCAAATGTTTCCTTTTTTCTTGCTCTGAAACCTCAGAGTAAGCTACAAAGTCATAGTTTATATTTTCTCAGAATTAGAGAAGGAAGATTGACAGGGTTCTGATAGCTTAAATGGCACATGGATGCCCCAGTAAATCAAAGGTGAAACAGCATCTTATTTGAGGATAACCAGCCTCTGAAAAGTTGGTATTTTCTTCCCTAACAGTCCTTCATCATTGCACAGGCAAACAATGACAAAGAGAAGCATGTGAGCAGTCTTTGCCACTGGGCCCTCATAAATCTTGCCAGTTCCCAGTGAACAACACCAAATATTTGCAGCTGAGGAACATTTGGTCTGGCTTAAATTAACATATCTCAGCAGTCAGAAGTCATTAAGCTTTGCCAATGATTTGAAACAATTTTTCCATTTCAAAAGCAACACTGGCTTTTACTTATTTTTTCTAGAAGAAGAAGGTAGGAGAAACTGAAACAAATGACCTGAAATGAGAAACTGTTAATGAAACAAAAATAAAAGTCTTTGAGCTGCCTGTTGTAAATGTGTCAATACTTTCTTACTAAAAAAATCCCTCACAGTTCTCTGGGGTATAGTCGAAAAAGTCAAGAAGATTCATACAAATGTTATGGGAAGAAATAATTAAACCTTAGGAATGTAGATATAATTGAACATGATTTTTTCTGAGTTTGAATATTATATATTGAAAGGCTGATGAAAAATATTGCAAAGGACAGAGTAACTCAGCATTATCAGTTAAATTTTTCATGGATAGTTAGCACAGAGAGAAATATGCTGTTTCCTGAAGATCAGTTCTAAAACAGAGTTAATTGAGACAGAAAATTATGAGCAATTTGTTTACAATTTTAGAGTATTTTGATGTTGTAACAGATTTTCATGCAAGTATCAACTAAAGAGATTCTGTGGCTGAAATTATTTAGAATTCAAATTAATGTGCCACCTACGTGGCAAGTACAAGGGCCTGAGTTCAATTCCCAGCTCCACACACAAAAAATAATAATATTTCCACTTATATATCTATAGTTAGATTCACCAACAGGGTAGAATGTCATTTCTTCATGTAATAAGATTATCTTCAGGTAGGTTTCAGAAAACAGAAATTTGTTTCTCTGGATAACAAGTATGTAAAACTCAGTAAGTCATTTAACTTCCCAAATTTCTCATCGCTAATAGGAGAGTAATAACTTCTACCTCACAAGTCACTCTGAAGATGAGAAATGATACAAAATATGGCTCTCACCCCATACTAAATGCTTTATAAATACAAACTGTTTGTATTAATATTTTTAAAATATTGAAATCATCAAACATGCTAATTTGGCTGTTTCAAAGAGCCTGCATGCTCCATGTGAATATTTTATTCTTTTCCAAAAGTAAGATCTAAGGTAAATGTTACTGTGGGAAACAGAAATTGAGGACGAATGAATCTTAGCAAAACGTCCTTTTCAAAGTGAACAGTGACGATCAGACTGATAGGCTTCAGTTCAAAAATACGTGAAGAAAAATAACACAGAGATCTTCTCAGTCAAGCTAATAGTTAAAAACAAGCAACATTTCATTATGATGGCTTTTTCTCTTTTTAGAAAAGAATGTGAAATAAAATTAAAATGTGCCTTATGAGATAAATGTAAAGCAATAGGTAAAAAAGTAAGTTCTGAAAACCTGCATGAGCAGCGTGATGTGTTCACTGTGGCTGCAGGAGGTTACATGTGTCTATGCAACTTGTGACACTGAGGGAAATTAAGGCCATTAGTTTTATTACTTAGAAATAGACATGGAAGAGCAAATAAAGCTCTCTGCCTGCTGCCAGTCAAGTCTGAGCTTATATTGCACTTGCAGAAAGAAAAAATGTGTTCTCCACCGTTCTTCTCACATTCTCTGCTCTCTGCTCTGCAGTTTACTAACTTACACAGTAATAATTGTTTTAAAATATATTTTTACATTTATTTGTGTTTAAGTTTTACTGTTATTCATTTATTTATTTGTCTCTTCTTCAGGCTTGCTTCAAACTTGCGGCCCTCCTGCTTCAGCCTCCTGAGTAGCTGGGATTACAGGAATGCACCACCAAGCCAGGGCATTCTCTTTTTCATTAAAAGAAACTCGCTCCATGCAGTTTAGACAATGTCAGGTAGGTAAAGGGAAAAATAAAAGTATCCTCTCTAAGGGAAAAAAAGTAAAAAACCTGGCAAAGGAGCAGGAAGGGATTGTGCTGCTGGGCCGCTGGCCTGCCTTCTTCTCTCTTTCCAGAAATTTACAGATCTCTCATTCTTGCACAAAGCAAAAGCAGAATAGAAGACAAACAAGGCACATTTGCTGATCACTCCACAATTAGGGGAAATGGACCTTTCATATTCAAAACTAACATTTTGACTATACAATTTGCCAAATCATTGAACTCAGTGAACATATGTCCTGTAAGTAACTATTGAAAGATACTTACCTCTAGATATAATTTCATTTTATCTCTACTTCCCACCCCGATAAAAGGAAAAAGAGACAGAAAAGAGAAAAGGAAAAAAAAAAAAAGGAAAGATTTCTCTAAAGTCGATTTTCAGACTGGTTTTAGATTATTATCACCAGGCTGTTTTCCTTCTGTTTTATGATCAGCGCGCGAGGGAGGTGGGGTGTGACAGAGGTGAGAGATCCCTACTGTGAGTTACAACCAACGTGCACGATAAAAACAAAGATGAGAATTAAGTCATGTCACACATAGTTCAGATTGTCAATGTTGAGTGTGATCACAATGTGTGTATAAAGTGCACCTATTACACAATTTAAAAAAGAACAAAGATAAGATAATTATGTTCAAGGAAAACATACAGTTAGAGTCGATATCTTCCTGTTAAATGATGTGTAGGACACATACGTGTAAGTACCAACACTGAGCCACCTCTTTCTGGAGGGGAATGTGAGTCTGCCTTTTTAAACTAGCTCTGTGTCATCTTAAAAATAAGTTTTACTTGGATCTTACATCTTATTAAATAGAGTTTGTGCATATGTCAATACAAGATGCTGAAATTATTCAGCTTAAGAACATAATTAAATTTCAAATGCATTCTCCTTAAATACTTACTTCTGCCTAGGAAAGGTTAGATGTGCAACGTGTAGATACAAATTCTCAATATCGAATGAGATCATAATGGATGTATAAAAGGTATCAGTAAAATCAGTTTTAAAAAAGAGAAAGGCTTAGTGTGATGTCTGTAACTTTAAAAACAAAGTAGATATGTTTTTGTTGAAAAACACATATGGTACTTGAAAAAGAATCCAAATGTTAAACAACTAAGAGTCAAAAAACTCTGGTCGGTCCTTGTAGCACAACTTCAGAAACTGCATGATCTCAAGTGAGATGCCCCAGGTCTAACTCTGGGTAGAGCATTTAATTTGCATAATGAGGTCATCAACATTTGTTTTTTGTTGGTTTGTTTGTTTTCAAAGTGATCTCAGAAGTAGGATTTCATGTGTTTACTGCAGAAATACTAAAAATATAATGAAAGAATTTTTTATAAAACGGTATATAAACAAAAGGAAATTATAAAAAGACATGTTAGATTTCTAATATTTCTGAGTAACTTTTTGTTATTTATACTGAGATGTTGTGCATGTGCATTTATTTTTAGGACTGTTGTGCTCAAAAGAGGGTAATTAAAATGGAAACTAGAGGCTCATGGGACAAAGATTTCTTTCGAATGCATGTTCCAATGAAAAGGTTTTTTTTCTCATTCTTAAGGTGACATATTTTTATACAGTTGCTTTTAGGAAGAATATTTGTATTTGTATGTGTCTGTGTGAATGCATGTGTGTAAATACAAACTACAATATAATGAAATTTAAATCTCCTAGAAAGTTTGAGGAAAAAGTCCATTGTATCTCTGTTTAAAAATTTGTTTTAATTTTATTAATACTGTGGAAAGGGAAAATGTGAAGCTTGTAATGAGTTTAGGTTTTCAGGTAACCCACTCACACATTTAAAATTTACTATTAACATGTTAAACTGTTTCATTGAAAGAACATGAAGAAAAAACTTTCCTCAATTTATAACAAGAGTTATTGGAAGGTTAAAAAGTGCATAAATCTATTACCATAGTTAAGTACAAAATGCTTGGGCTACTGAAGAAGAAAGAATATTGAGGAGGTAGAAGGGAAAGAGAAGATCTATAGTGTTCACATATTTATGGTATGTTGTAGACACTCACTAAATCTCCTTTAACTTCATCTCCCTTCTCATTATTGCTTAAATTAGTTATTTCCAAATATAATGTCTATCATTGAGAAATCAAACAGCAGCAAATTCTGGGTAAAAAGGAGCACTTCTATACTGTTGGTAGAATGTATCATGGAAATCCACATGGAGAATTCTCAAAAAACTGAAACTAAAAATTCTATCTGACTCAGATATTCCCTTATGAGTTAAAAGAGTTAAAGATATCATATTATAGTGACACATACATATCAATCATTATAGAGGGAAAGTTAAATCTTGGAAGCAGCTTACATGGCAAGGCAAAAGAGATATTTTCACATTGTATTATGGAAGTCTATTCTACTATAAAGAAAGATAAACTTGGGATGTTTGCAAGCAAATAGATATACCCTCAAACCATAATATTCAGCAAAATTAATCAGATACACAAGCTTAAATGGCACATGGTTTCTCTACAAAGAAACACAAAATAAAAATAAAGTATAAAATAAAAGTTGACAGAAACTAAGGACAGAGATCATTCTCAAACGAAGGGACAGACATAAAGAATTAAGATGTTTTATGTCCATGCACCAACTTCCTATAAAGAATGCAAACATTGTGAACTGCAAAGATGGACTAATAAAAATTAAAACTAAAAAAAAAAAAAAGAATAACACTAGCATTAGAAAAAACTGCTTCTGTTTAAACAACCTAAGACCTTCCTCTTAAGTTACCTCTTCAAATTTGCATTTGCTTTCACACCTTAAGAAAACTGAGGTATGTATGTTGATAGCACAATATGTATGGCCATGTTTCCCCAGTGGTATTTTTATGAATCAAATTAAAATTTTTTGAATTTTTCTTGCATATTTCCAACAAATGTACATGGCAGTGCCCACCTTTAAATAATGCTAATAATATATTTTTCTAAATGAAGATGCATTATCTTTAGAAAATAGTGTCAAGTGAACTCCTGAAACTATGGAAAATGTTTACTCCCTATTAGAAACAACTACTCAGGATTTACCTCCTTCTATCAATAAACCACCTTATTTTTTTAGGAAAACAGATTAGACAATTGCCTTCCATGTTGTTTTAAAAACACAAAGAATAGTATCAGAGACATTTAAAAATTGTTAGTGTAATCAAATGGAAATTGTGACTCACAGAAAGTCTCTTCAAAGCAAATGTTCTAAGGTTTTTCTTTTTATGTGTTTTTTTGTATTTTCCATTAACTGCAGTTAGAAATATGCTTCCTGTATTTCTCTTATCAGGTTATTTGGAAGTCAGTTTTCAAAGGCTTAAAAAGAAGTTTTATATATAGTTCTTTTTATTTCAAATGTAAAACGTATCATGAAAGAAGGAAACAAAATAAGACAATGAATTTTAAAGATATTTGGAGAAAACTCCAGGCTGGGTTATTAATATTTATTTATCTTTTCTAGGTGACTTCACTTAGTTTTAAACACTGTAACGCTGATGTAACCACAGAAACTTGAATCCATGTACTTCAAATCCAAATGGAGTTCTAATAATCTACTCAAAATATTCTAATCAAAATTATGTTAAGGGTCTTTTCACCAAAAAACACTTAGTCATTTTATACAAAAGACGTTTCAGAGTTTCCTCTCTCTGTGGTACCACACCTTCCTCCGTGAGCATGTACGTGTTAGGACTTCCCCTCCTCGCTCTCCTTATTGAAATCCAGGTATCCAGAATAAAAGAATGTCATAAAAGAGCAGTAGTATGTGTTCTCCAACTGATATTTCAACATAGACTTGTCTTTTTCTTTTTGTCATCCCATCCTCAGTGTCTCAGGGAAGGAAGTCAGGGAGGGAAAGACGGAAGGGAGAAGAAGGACAGAGGGAGGAGAGGCTGAATCACATAAACACACTAGAAACTTGGTCAGGAAATTAGACATCTTATCTTTCTGTCAGCGAAATAAGGACCAATAACCTAGTCCTACAGCACCCTCTGTGATAACTGCCTTTACAAATGAAATTTTGACTTCTTCACAGCGTAGCTACATGAAGACACTATCAGTAGACCTGCATTTCTGTGCAATATGAAGGGTAGAAAAGATTTCAGCATCTGACAGGGGAAAATGAACAGCTGATACATAATCTCTGAAATGTTCTCTCAACACAAGGCAACGTTTTTGAGGTTGATTTACATTTTTATTATTGTTTACTCTCTCGATAGACTGAAGGTACTACTAAACACGAAGAAAAAAAGACAAGCATCAATAAAGACAGGATGGGTACCTTTTAAAAAGAGGTCATTGTTTAAAAAATCAAATCATGCTTGTGAATTTAACTGTGGGCTTGCAAATACTTGGAATCATAAAGAAATACTTATAGGCTTAATATCTTCATAAACTCATTAAGGAAAAGAAGAAAACTTGATTATATTGAATGAGGATCTGTTTCTAAAATTAACCAAAAAGCAAATCCAGCAACTTGAGAATCTAAGAGTAAATATTTGAATAATCGCAAAGTATGTGAGTACAGCTATGTAGCAGGCAAAGAAATAAAGGAGCACTGTTCAGATTAAAATACCAATATAAAACTAATTTAGGACATTAAGAAATAAAACTGCTGATGCAGGCAGAAGATGACTGATGTAATGCTAAAAATGATATAAAAAAGTATACATTCCTTTGCCATACAATGCCACAAAACTATTAACATTAGAGTTTATTTTAATGATAGGTTATTGAAAATACTAAAGTTTAAGTTTATCTCTGCATGGACCATTAAAGCCCACCCACACTGTTTATGTTTAAAATGAGTTTTCCAATACAAATAATGCTGTTGAAGTTCTAGATATATTTATTTTTTTGCCTGAAAAAGGTGAACTCTAAAGCAAAACCTCACACATAGTTTCTGATGACCTGATTCCTTGAATCCTAGAACTTGGATCTAACAACTCTTAGCACTGTAAGATTATCTACAATTTCAATAATTATTAAAAGTTTTATTCATTATGATAATTTTATAAGACACAAATGATATCTAGAAAACCAAGCTTATCATTATCGAGATATGAATAACTTGTTATAGCATATTATATACTGTAAAACAGTAATTAAAATTTGGTAGAAGAAAATATTTTAAGAAGTATTCTTGCATTTTTTTTAAATCTTTGAGATAGAAATAGGTACCTACAATGCAAATTTTCTTAATGAATTGCTTGTCCTGGGTTTAATTTCTGAGTAACGTAGTGCTAAGATCTTCAATTAAAATTTGAAATGCTTTTATTAATCAAGTAATCTAAACTAAAAGAGAGATAGTGATTATTACAAATTCTGCTCATGAAACACTGAGAGATACTTAGCAAACCTCACCTAAGAAGCAAATGTACATTAGGGCAAACTTGGTCAGTTCTTTCTGAGATTCTGCAGGTTACAAAAGATTAAAATGAAGTCACGTGAATTTTTTTTCCCCAGGAGAGCACATTGCTGCTGATTATATTTTCCACAAAATATTTTATGTCTACTTAATTTACCAAGCTAGGTTATTTACTTTTGATAAATTTCCCAAATGTACAAATCTTCAAGAAATTGTATTATTACTGAATATATGTATAAATATTCAGAAGAGTCCATAGGCTATCTCAAGACATTTTTAAAAATATTTTGAATAATCATCTAGCACATCTTTCAAATTTACTAAATCAAAATAAGTACAGTGTATTTTTGTTACAGTTTCTTTAGATAACAGGTAAAATTTTGAACTAAAATTGTGACAGAAAATGGTTAACTGCAATCATTAATATATTCAGCTATTATTTTCTTTAGATGATTAATGTTTCTATTTTACTTGGTAAAGTTCTTTTTTATTTTACAGTAAGAGAAAAGGATTAAGATGAACATCTCGATATGTTCCTCTTGAAGTTTGGGATAGTTGAAAATTTAACAAATTTAGATCTAAATAAATTCATCTTCTAAGATCATAAAGTATCATAATTTGGAGTTTAAATAGCTGCATTTTATTCATAAGTATATTAAAATAGCAAGAGTCAGAACATGTACAAAGCTAAAAGCTGAACAGATATTTAATGTTGTATCATTCACACAATGCTGTATCAGGAAAAGTCTTTCTGAGGTGTAGAGAACTAGGTAGAGCTCCTTTGGTTAAATGTTGTTTCTAGGGACTGCTGAAGTTGCTGGTGAAAAGATTTTGTACTTTTTTTTTTTTTTTTTTTGAGACAGGGTCTTGCTTTTGTAGTTCAGGCTGGCCCTGAGCTGAGCCTCAAACTCACAGCAATCCTCCTTCCTCTGCCTCCCGAGTGCTGTGGGCACTGTGGTTTGTGGTACTGATTGCTGGTGGGTATGAGTCACCACAGCCAGCATTATAGTATGTGGTTACCAGGGATAGAACCTGGGCTCTTGTGCTTCCAAGACAGGCTCCTGAACCACTGATCTAAGTCCCTGGCCCTATGCAGCTTTTAATGAAAATTCTTACATTACTGTTCTAGAGGCATTCTGCTCTAGGCTACAGCATTATAATAGACAGGAAAAGACTGGTAACTCTATGTTTCTCTGGGTCATGATTCCACCTACCCATTGGCTGTGAACTTAACTGTCCCACTGTTATTGTAGTGAGATGCTCTCTTTGCTCCCAGTGCCACACACACACACATACACACAGCAGTCAGAGTGCTGAACCTCCGGTGGGACACAAGCCGGACACTGACTGGGAATGGTGACCCGAAGACACAAATCACTTCTGGCTCGGTGTAGGAAAGATACTGATTTCTTTTTCTATTATGCTTTTGTCCATTACAAAATCTATCAGCAAATTCAGTTAACACTACCACCAAGCAATGTTTTTTTTTTTTTTTTCCTTTACCTCCCAATATCCTAATCTAAGTCTCCATCACTTCTCTCCTAGAGGTTTTAAACAGTATCACAACTAGTTTTTTTTTTGTTGTTTGTTTTTTGTTTTTTGTTTTTTTTGACACAGGGTCTCACTTTTTTTGTAGTTCGGGCTAACCCTGAGTTCACTATGTAGCCCAGACTAGCCTCAAATTCACAAAAATCCTCCTGCCTTTGCCTCCCAAGTTCTGGGATTACAGGCGTGAGTGACCACACCAGACACTGTGGTGTGTGGTACTGATTGCTGGTAGATGTGAGTCACCACACCACCATACCCAGCATTGTTGTAGATGGTTACTGGGGATCAAACCTGGGCCCTTGCACTTGTCAGGCAGACATTGGAACCACTGAGCTAAATTCCCAGCCTATAATGAGTTTCTCAGCTCCCTAATCCTTTTTTTAAAATCAATATCAGAGATTAAACTTTGAACCTTCTGGTTGCCAGATAGATGTGGTGCATCTGAGTGAAATCCCTGGCTCTCCATTTTACATGTGCAACACAAGCACACACCAATTAGAATAATGTCACTACTCTGGTTAAAATCTTCAATGGCTGCATCAAACAAAAGTGTTTTGTGGGCGAATGCAAAGACAACCACAATCGGCTCATTGTTGGCATAATATGACCACATTATCTGTCTTAGTCTTTATATTTCAGCCAACAGGTTTTATTTCAGGCTCACTTGGATTGAGGGCTATGGACTTGCCAATTCTCTTATATAAAATGAGTCCCCAGTCCTAGCCACTGGGATTTGCCACAGTGGACTTCGCCTCACCCATGAAGATTCTCAGGGCCACTCTGTTTATGATGCCATCCTGCTTTCTACATTATTGAATCATGTATCAACACTATAGGCAGCTAAGTTTTATAGAAATGAATAGACAGTTGGAGAGGGATACAGCCCTTGAAGGAATTAGTAGAGAAGAAGAAATACATTAAGATTGTGGCTGGAGGCAAATCTGAAGATCCGGGCCTCCAGATGAAGAGCCAGGTCCCCAAGTTTCACTAGAGACACACCATACTAATGCCAAACAGTGCAGATGCCACATCCGCATACCACAGTGCAGCCCAGAACTCCCGGACTCAAGCAATCCTCCCACCTCAGCCTCCAGAGTAGCTGGGATTGCAGGTGCAGGCCACCATGCCTGGCTCAAGATTACACTGCAGTTAGCACCCCTTGGTCCAGTGAGCCCATCAAGGCATCAGATGCCTAGGTGGGTAACCAGAACATCTGGGCCCAAACTCTTCCTTTCTCAGCATCCCTCCATTCTTTTTCTGTTAGAGATGTAGATAAGCTAAAGTCCATCATGCTCACCATATTCCCTCGTCGTGTGGCTCTGTACTCCACTGGATCAATAATAACTAAACATTACACCTGCACCTTTATGGTTTGATTGCTATTTTACCTATAGTTACCAGAGTTGTGACTTTGCTATTTAAAATGCCCTTGATAAAGAGCCTTAGTGGCCAACTCACTTAGGACCCAGCCTGGAAACCCAGGAGTTATTCTTTGTCTTAGTATTTATTATTTCCAATAAAAATTTCCTAACTTCCTCCTTTGTTTTGTGACTTCAGTCCTCACTGTTGTGATAACACAAAGCAATACATATGGCAACAATGAGACGATAATACACGAAATGTCATCTAGTGTCACTCTACTTGCTGGCTTCTCTATTATTTGCTTATTTATTGCTTACATCTTTAATAAGAATTTAAACCCCACAGCAGCAAGAGCTTTATAATGCTGAACTTTAATTTTCAAGTGGAGAGCAACACTCCATGAGAAGCCCTGTTCTACCTTGTATTTTAAATTATCTAGTATGATGTCTAACCCAGAATAGTTGTTCAATGGACATTTGCTGTTTACAAAAGAAGGACAAAAAAGGTACAGTAAAGGTAAACACTGAGCCTGGTCTGGTGGCACATACCTATAATCCCAGCACTGTGGGAAGCTGAGATAGCGGGATCTCAAGTTGGAGCACAGTCTGGGCAACTTAGTCATCTAGATAGATCATGTTTCAAAACAAAAGGCATAAAAAGTGGCTGTGCTTGCAGCTCAGGGCCAAGGGACCAAGTTTAACCCCTAGAACCTGGAAAAAAATAAAAGTTAGATATAATTTTTTCTATGAAGTTTTTTTTTCTGAAATTATAGATACATAAACTCTTCCTACATTTTGTCCATAAGATTAAATATAATTTGGAAGAAAATTTCAAATCTAATTTTATGCATCTAATGTTCGATGACTCCATTTCTACTTTTCTGCATTCACCAACATATCCCCAGCAAACTGCCTCTCACATTGCACTACTACGTCTTGGCTTTTAAAGATAGATGCTACATGCCAGACCACTACCGTTGCAGGCATCCCAAACTCACTCTTATCTGAAGGCTAGAGAATAAAAGGAAACAAAATAATCCTAAGGTTAAAAATCTAATTATTTGAATTGTAAGATACAATGCTTGATGCCATCTTCAATTTCATCATTTCATTGCAGAGGTGACATGTGAGTGGAGTTCTATAATGGGAGCTTTTATTTATTTGTGGTGTTTTGCTGTCCTCTGAGGGAAAGCAATTCTTTCGTGCACAAGTGATTTTGTTTGCAGTGTTTGAAGAAGCAGAGCAGGAGCAGGAAATCTGGGAAGGTCTTTCCTATGTGATGCTAATCCTAAGAATTTAGGGCCAGCAAAAGGACCACGCAGTACAGGACTTATGGAGAAGCCTGACACTCCATTTCCATAGTCATGTCTGTTCTATAGTTAGTTAGATGCTTCTCCACTGTCTCTACCCATTTGAAGTGAATAAAGAATTGTGTGGTTTAATGTGAATGTCATGGAGTTAATGCGCCCACTCTGTGATGGGGTTTGACTCTGCAAAGCAATTCAGTGACACCAGATGACCAAGGGAAACCTCGTATATCCAAACATGACGCAGAAGGTTCTAAAGATCTGAAGAGGGAGGAGGCAGCTCAGAAGAGGTGCCATGAATAGTGGGATTGAGAAGCTCCATGTAACACTAGGTCAGCGGGAAACAAAGATGGAGGCTCAAATTTTAATAAAATGAGCCATATAAAATATTTCAATCTTTACACAACTTCTCTTGGAGAGCAAAGAACAGTGACAACTTAATGTTTCTGGGAAATTTCTAGGATACATAAGCAGCTCCTCTGCAAAAGAGTGACAAAAGTTTCCAATATTTGACACCTTTCTTACATGTATATTTAAAACCTCTAGATTTTACTTTATAAAAAATCAACAATATTTCAGGATATGGTTAAGTCATCATTTGTTGTGTTTCAATCTTACTTAATCTTTCCGGCTTTTTAAAAAAGAGAGATGAATTTGACAAATGGGATAATTGAAGAGTTTACGTTATTTTGGGCAATTATGGTTGTGTAATGTTTAATCATTCTACTATAAATAATGTTGTCCTTTAATGTTACATAGTTGCTTTATTACATCCTTAGCCTTTTGTGCAAAAACTAAATATCTGAAACCTTTGTATTTGAAGCACAGATCCACATCCGGCTGAAGTTATTATGATTGTGCCAAACACATAGGGCTCTATTAAGAGGAAAGAAAGAGTGAAAAATCATTTTCTCATCCGCTGTTGTATGGAAACCCTCTCACACTGGGCTTCACTGTTATTATTTTTATGTCAACTCTTGGTTGGCTTCTGTCTTTTGAACTTGCATGTTCTATGGCCCGTAGTGATATTCATTGATGGGTGCTCTTGATATTCAGAAAAATGCTTTTCTTTGCCTCTTTACTATAAAGTTCAGATATGACAACCAGAGATTAGATTTTGCACATGTTTTCAGCTATAGATTACAAGAAATATTTATTTCAAAGAGCTCCTCCAAACAGGGAAAAATCATAAAAAATACCTTTAGTGTATGATTCTCAACAAAGAATGTATAATACAGTTGGCTAACTGAAATGTACATTCTGCAATGTAATTATAAAGTCCTTGAAAATCTTAATGAAAGGAACTCAACAAATAAAGGAATATGCAGTAAAAATAATCTATATGTACAATTTCCCTAAGTATATTTGGTTTCCTGTAAAATGTTTCCTCTCATTCAAGATACTATTTTATATATATATATATATATACATATATATATATATATACATATATATTTTATTTTTAGGAAATTAAATAAAATTACATGAAGTTTCACTTTACTGTTATTTCTCCACTTAATGAGAGCTAAAACTTTTATGAAAGCTTTACGGTTAATCAATATTTTTATAAAACTAAGTATCATCTTTTTGAACAGAAGATGAAATTGGAAATGGCAGAGTAATGAAAAAATGTAGTTATGAAGGAACTGATTCTAACAAATGGTATCTTCTATTTTCTAGATTATGACACATTTGAAATAAATACAATTTAAAAGATTATATTTTAATTGTACCATAAATATTAGAAAATTCTCTACAGTATGAACAAAACAGTCCCCCATTGATTTAAAGTAAAATTTATGCATACATATAATTTGTTATATATTACATAATGTGGCTACTCCTAATATGAATCCAGGAGGTAATATAACCGTAAAATATTTGGTCCTAAACATGGTGGCCTAAGAGAGATGCTAATATACAAGTAGACCTGGTACATTTTATCATGCATTGGAGATTTTAATCAGGTAATCTCCACAGCATCTGGAAATCTAAGCAGAGGCAAAGTCTGCTGTAACAAAGGCACTGTAACAGTTCACCTTCAGTGAAGAACAATAATGCATTATTAAATTCACTTTCCTGCTCAGTGGTTACACTTAGCTGACCACAGCAAATTTGCTCTCTGCCTGCTCCTCACAACTTGGCAGAAAAATAGATTCTGTCACATTTAACGGGTTTAGAAAATGACAGGATGCCTCTTTTGTTTTAACTATAAACCATAATCTTTCCGAAGTAAATATAATTACAAATGCCTTCGGTCATGTCATTCTCAGAACAGATAGTATATGTGGGTTATCACAGAGGCATATATCACCATAACTCTCATTAATAAACAGAGCTGATACTACACATCAAAAATCCACATTTCTTATGGAACTTGCATTTTGTAGAACATCATAATTCTTATGATACAATAAGGATCATTCAGAAATCCTATAGAACTATGACCATTACAGCAACCTGTGGGCATTGTTTTATCATAATTTATGTTATCACACAAATTAGTATCACTGACCTACCATAATATCATATCATATTTAGCAAATTGAGTTTCAATTTCTAAATCTTGTTTGAATTAATACTGAAGGAAATTTTTAAGTTTTCGACTAGATAACTAGCAAAGTGGCAATTTCCATTTAGTATCTCTTAATCTATAAAGCCTCCCTCTTTTATACACATATGTCATATTGAAATGCTTATTGTAAAGGAAATCCCATGGTCCTTATCTTAATATTGTTAAAATTGATTATTATCTTCTATAAGGCTTTTATAAGTGAAGAGAAAAATAATATCCTGTAATTCCTAGGTATTTTGCTATCCTAAATATATTTTTATAAATAGCAAGACAAATAAAACAGTTATTGTGCATAATAAAGTTCACTGATAATCTTAATTCTGAAAACACGATTATTTAATTGGTCATAAAAATGTATTATTGTAAAATGCTTTACAATGTTGCAAGAGGTTTACTAATGAAAACCAAAGAACGATCACTTCTGTATGTGACCAGGAGTATCAGTTACTCAAAGAAGTATTTTTAAAGGTTCCTGGAATGCTGCTACTGCCTCTTAAACATCACGCTTTGGTCATTTCTCTTAATTATGATTTAGGAAAAAATAGCATGATCTGCTTTCATATCTAATTATTTGAATAAAGTATGTAATACTTTCAATAAAAAGGCAAATTTTAGAAAATAATCAAGTAAAAGTTCATTACTTGACCAAGATCTGAGTACTTTCATTCATAAGAAGCACACCAATATTTTATTCTATAAATTGCATTATCTATATAGAATTTTATTGATAACATTTTACCTTATCAATTACATATGAATCAGTTTATATTGTAAGTGTTTTACCATACTTAAATTAAAACAATGTAAAAACATTAAAATTTTTATCACATTTCAGTGACAATTTTACCAGGTATTATGAGGCAAAATTTTTATCTAAGAAATTTATAATTTGTAGCATTTTCTTTGTGAATGATTTAAATTATGTTGATACTGTAGGTTCTAAATATTGTTACTGCAGAATTCTGTGAACGTTTTTTAGCATTTAGTATCCTCTAACATTCTATCTTTTAAAAGACTACTGACATTCATGGGAAAATTACTGATCCTTGCCAAGTTCTTTTTTACAGCACAGAAAATATCAAAATTGTAAATTAAGTATAAAAAATGTGGTATGGTATAGAGATAGACTCATAATGATGAAAATATAGCTTATTTAGTCATGCAAATTATTTCACATGCTATAATTTCTTCACTTTGTTACAACATTCAGTTGTGAATATGTGATAGAAAAATATATCCTTTGATAGTTGGCTCTTGAGTATTATTTATGTTATTACAATGATTCCTATTTTTCTCTTTGAATTTTACTGTGATAAAGATCTTCCTCCTGGAATGTGTCTAAACTAAAGATAGTGTGATTATTTCAACTCCAATATTTGCCATGATTCTGAGAAAAATGAAACTCAAGCGTATTATACATGTATTTGGACAGATGATGAGCTCTTGTTTTCTGAAGGGAGAAAATGTGAACTCTTTCTTACTATACGCTCTGTGCATTGTAAAGGAAAAAAGAAAAAAATAAGCTATTCAGCCTTTATGAAGGAAGCTCAGGACTTTGGCTATGTAAAACTAAACATCATACTCAAGATGGACAATAAGAAGACATATTGAGAGGGTTATAAACTCAGCTACTTCTATCATTGGTGGTTGTTCAAAGCCTTCTGAAAGGTCTCAGAACAGGAAGGATAACAGAATGTCATACATATAGGACAAGAATAATTGGAAAGTCTGGAGGAATGGGAGGTAATGGCAAAAAGAGATCATCTCCAATATTTGGCAGAGTCATTGTTGCTACTGTTCACTTCCTAAACTGAAGAAGTGCACTTAAATTGAGATGTGACTTAGAATGTGTTCACAGTGTCTAGAAACTGAGGCACACTACAAGAAACAAAAAACTAACTGAGGAAAATTTAATTACATCACTGTATACTCTGAATAATGTGTAGATGGTACAATGGAATCAGTACACACACTTCACTGGAGTCTTTTATAGATTTGTAACCCAAGATCCCCACAAATTGATATGATTATAGACAATACAAACATAGGAACCAATTTATACTATACAAGAAAACACAACCTTTAAAAACTCAAAAGATTTTAATGCAAAAGCAAAATTACTTCTCAATCCCTAATATGTATAATATTTATGTTCCCATAAATACACAGACACAGTTAAATTTCTGATTTATAGCTCAGTAGACAAATAGAATCAATATTCCTGATCACGACCTTGGATCACAAATGACCCATACAATAACTAGTTTAATTTTTTTAAATTTTTTTTTATTTTTAGGTTTTTTGAGACAGGGTTTCACTTTGTAGTTCAGGCTGGCCCTGAGCTCAGCCTCAAACTCATCACAGCAATTCTCCTGCCTCTGCCTCCTGAGTGCTGGAATTACATGCGTGAGCCACCACGCCCAGCACTGTGGTATGTGGTACTGGTTGCTGCTGGGCGTGAGTCTCCACATCCAGTATTGTATGTGGTTACGGGGGATTGAACCTGGGTTCTTGTGCTTGCAAGACAGGCGCTGGAACCACTGAGCTAAATCCCCGGTCCAATAACTAGTTTAAGTTTTGAGGAATGCATAGATATTTAATTGCCCTTAAATTATCTACCTCCCTTAATTTAGATTTTCTTTTAATTATAAAAAAGAAGAAGAATACTAATTTGGAGAATAAAATACTATAAATCTCCAAACACTTTTCCCCTTCATTACAACATTTCAACACAGCTCTCATATCCAATCACCAGTGTACCTTGTAAATGATAGTGAACTCTTAGGGGTGTTTCACTGTCCACTAGAGGTTATAACAAACCACTTCAGCAATGGTTCCCCAGGAAGAACTGTGTCTTCTCTCTCTTAGCATGTTAGTGACTTCCTCATATTTTTCTCTAGAATTATCTCAGCATTACCACTAAAACACACAGTGCCTATGACAACTGTCAAAAGAACTATAGGTAGAGAATTCCATGTTTTGGGTATAGTGGAAGAGAGGAAGGAGAAATCTTCCTGGATACTGAATTAGTCACCATCACTAAAAGGTAAGAAAAAGACAAGAGATATACACTGCATTTGAATATTATACTTTAGACCAACAGTATAATGCTTTTAAGAATACTTGCATAAAGTTTTATACCTTTAACATAATTTATTCTAAAGCTTCTCAATAATGTCTTGAGTACAATATCTCAAGTATTTCTTTAAAATATATCTTTAAATTCTTAGCAAAATGTCTTCCATGTAAGAGATCACAATTGATGAACAAATAAACAAATTAAGAGAAAATTGCTTACATTTCTATAAATAGTAATTTTATTTGAATGCTGTCATGAAACTTATAGTGGTTTGACATAAATGCATGAGAAGATGTTAGTAAAACTGCCCCATGTCAGCAAACTGTTCTTCAAGTCGCTATAACTTGTATCAAAGGCAACATCATTCGCTCCTTTATTTAACACACTACAGTGCACCAGTCCTTGTGACAGGTACTAAAAATCCAGTTGTAAATAATACAGACCCAACCACTTGCCCACCTAATCTGCAAGGTAGTGAGTTATGCTTCCTATCAGGCCTCTCCAGAGTCACTGTCCACCTCCTCTGCCTTGCTCTATGATCTGTGTGACTTAAGAGGTGTCTGTGTTCTGTGGATGGATCGCTTAATTGGACACCTTAGCAAACAGCTCAGACTGAGCACCAGAATGTGGCAGCCTATCTTCCAGCGTACTCGGTCCTCGATCATGGAATTGCCCTCACCCATGTCGTGATTTATCTCTTTCCTATGCACGGGCTATTTCCTGATGGAACATGGGTAAGGTACAAAGTGTACACTGCACATTTATATAGATACAACAGTGTTCTTTTAACTCTTACAGCATAGTTTTGTTATTTTTCAGGCACTATCAGTCTTATTTTTAATGATGAAGAAACTAAAGGTTATGACGTATCATTTATCAAGTTCAAAATTTTAATTAGGACCTAAATACGTAGAAGTCTAATTCCAAGGCTTTGTTCTCTATTCCTGTGCTAGAGTTCTTCCAGAAACAATCAACCCTTGGATGAATATAAATTTACTTTGTAAATCCAAGCTTTTACACGATGTTCCAAGATAGTTTGTATCATGACACATAAACTAATTATGATTATAACAAATAATACTAATCAATATATAGCAAATTAATAGAATATAAAATAGTTACATATACTTTATACTCCACCAATAGCTTTGGAATTTAATAGTTATCTCAATTTTTATTTAATATAGAGATAATTTTAAGCTATTAGATTATATGTTCGTGTACTTCAAATTTGGACAGGAAAGGGGAGGTATGGAAAGAAAAAAATGATGAGTTGATAATTATTCGCCT
>PVIR01004766.1:0-28328 GCA_004026965.1 Petromus typicus | reverse complement strand
GATCATATCTTTTCTCTGGAATGAGAAAAGGAAGGTATAAATGAGTTCTAGTATATATAGTTGATATTATGAAGTAGAAAATATTTAAAAGGAAAACGGGTGTAGGGTTAAATAACGAGGGTAAAAAGAATGTGATAGTAATTTTAAAAAGGAAACAAAGCTTATGTATATAGGGGGTGGAGGTGGGTGGGGAGGGGAATAAAGACAATCAAAATTAATGAAATGCACACTGTTGTACATGCATGAAATGCTAACGAGTTCAGAGATATTCTCAGTAGAATTTTATACACAATCACTGGTGAAGACTCCATTCTGGTCTGAATAAAGGTTAAATGATTACTGTTGTTATTGTTGTTGTTGCAATATCAAGACTGAACCCAAAGCTTTCATTCTGTCCCTCTAATGCCTTCTTTCTCTATCAATTCTCAGATGGGGTTTAATTGGGTCATTAAGTTTCCTAGGCTAAATACAAACTTTAAATCCTCTGGCCTCAGCCTCCCAAAATGCTGGCATCACAGATATGCACCAACACATCTGACAAGAATTTTTCAATAATACAAAATGTGCAAAGGATACATTTCAAAAATATTTTTCCTACAAGTTGAGAAAAATGACAGCAATTGTCATCTTTAGGAAAATGGTTCACAAGGGTAGATTCTAAAAATTGGTTAATAAAAGCAGAAAATTCAAAATGGCCATCTTGCTCTCTACAAAAGTGTCTTTAGTGCTCCACCCACCACTGCAGTGCACTACAGGAAAATAATTATAGAAGGGTGTCAGGCACAGGAAATGCTTTTGGTCCCCTGTATTCAGTTTTCTGGTACATTTCAGGAATACAGTATGCTCACATTCATCATTGAGAATTTGTACCGGTACATGACACGTTTTGATTCTCATTTTTCCCACTCTCCTGTCCTTATTGAAAGCCCCCTCCCTTACATATAAGTTTTATTTCTGTCATTTTTGTTTTCACCATCATTTTCCCCTCCTGCTTTATTTTCCCTTCCCTCCAATTTCTCTTTCCCTTTGAACATTTTCTTCCTATTTCAAAATACTTATTATACATTCTGGGCCTCATTTACACCTTCAGTCTCTCATAATAAAAATGACATGGTATTTACAAATTTGTGTCCTATTTAAAGTTCATAATGGCTAGATCTTAGAAGCAACCCAAATGCCCATCAAATGGAGACTAAATAAAGATGTGGGGTTTTTTGTAATGGAGTATTACTCAGCCATAAAGAATGATTAAGTAGGGACAATTATACATAAATGGAAACACTGGAAATCTTGAACAAAACCCAACATAGAATATGTCACAAAAGAAATGTTTAATGATCTGAAAAAAATCCTTGAATTTCCTGTTTTTACTCAAATTAGTCCTGATGCTAAATTTGTGTTTTTTAGGACTAATATTGCTTCTTACAAAAACAAAGAAAGGGAAAAGTCTTAAGTATAGGGAACTTAATCTGCACGTTAATAAAAATAATCTGTACAGTTATACTAAAAAAGGGGGAAAGTATTTTAGCACTTCATTTAGTTTCTTTCTTTACTTTTTCAGTTTTCAGTCAATTTTTACTAATAAATTAAATTACTTTTTTTTTTTTCACTAGAGATCAAACATATAACCTTCATACTGAGCTACAATCTCATGTTTTTTTAGTTTGGGACATAGTCTTGTTAAGTAGGTGCTTATGCTGTACTAGAATGGGGAATCCTTCTGCCTCAGTGTCCCAGGTTGTGGACTGTGCATCATCATGCCCAGACTGGAATGCTGAATCTTTGACTGAAAGACACTACTATACATTAGTTAATTATTTGTCCCAATCATCAATGTCTATGTCCTACAATTAGCAGAAGGTTACAGACTCATTTCTAAGATAAATTTAATTTTTGGGTAAGCTAAAATTTAAATTCTATAATTAAAATATGTGTATGTTAAATAACAAGCATGGTAAGAAATATTCACCAAAATACCTGGGAAGTAGTAGTAACTTAAGGAAAACTAAAACCAAATTATGCATGAGAGAGTAACACTATAAATTACCACCAATGGACAAGTATGTGTGGAATAAACAGTGGTAGGGCTTCTAGAAATAGTGAGCCTGTTAATATAATTCAGACGTTGATTTTGCCACCTATTCCACTGTATTAGACTGAGGGAAGCATCAGTAATATTTTAATCCCCTAAAGCTCTAGAGGACCCAGGGTGTTCAGAAAAGTTGGAAGATATTAAGATTATTTTTTAAAGATATGATTTGTGTCCTCTAAATTATTCTCAGCACATATCTGTGACAAGCTCCTGATTTTAATTGAAGCTTATATTCTCAAAAGTATATAAAAGGTATCAATAGAGATTCAAAAAAATAAAAGTCTTTCTGGGATGGGGATGTAGCTCAGTGGTGCCATTACCCGCCTGTCAAGTGCAAGGTCCTGAGTTCAGTTCCCCCAAAAAGCATTTCTGTTTATACTTTTGATGACTATATCAGTGGTATGTATATTACTTGTTAACAAACTAACTTACTTTCATGTTAAATTTTGAATGCACTTTAATTAAAATTTCTATAGAATGGAAACCTTATTACATATACACCATAATTAGTGTTTCTGAACTGTAAGCCTTGTAAAGCCACTAGTCCTTCACTGACAGTGACATTTTTTTGTTTAATAGAATGGGGATGATAGCTATTTAATAGTAAGAAAAACATAAAAAAATTAAAGGTTATTGACAGCTAAGATGCTAGACAACAATTTTCCCAGGAAATAAATGAGTTTTTATATCTATTTTTAGTATCTATGTTTTCTTAAAGAGTACTGGCTTCTGAATGATTTAGTTTGTAGACAACAAATTATATGTTAGAAATTCAAGCCTAAAATGACATAAACATATGATTAATTTCTCTATAAATATCACTATATGAAGTTACTTGTTTAATACAGATATGAGTAGTAAGAAAGTTACAGGGCTATTACGAGGGACATGATAAATGTAGTCATGAATAAAAACAATTTTTAATTTAGTAGATTCTATCAATCTACAAAGCCCATGAATATTTACTATTAATTCAGTATGCAGAAAAGTAGATAAAAGAGAGACTTCATACAGGAAAAAGATCACCACACAAAAACACTATGATAGTATTGAAACTTATTAAAATGTCTGTGATTACATATTTACATCTGAAGTTAATAGTAGTTTTACATTCCTAAAGCAAATGTTAAAGAAGTTTTTTCCCTTATAAAATATACGTTAAAATATTGGAAAATTGGGCTGGGGATTTAGCTCAGTGGTTCCTGCGCCTGCCTTACAAGCGCAAGGACCTGGGTTCGATCCCCAGTAACCACATACTATACTGGGCGTGGAGACTCACACCCAGCAGCAATCAGTACCACATACCACAGTGCCGGCATGGTGGCTCACGCCTGTAATCCCAGCACTAGGGAGGCAGAGGGAGGAGGATTGCTGTGAGTTTAAGACTGAGCTCAGGCCTTATATAATATATATATATATATATATATATATATATATTATATATACTGGAAAATGATTGAGTTCTGGTTAAAGTATTTGTTCTAACAACAAGATAATTGTGGAATATAGTATAGTTATTTATTTATTCATGGTCAAAGTGTAACACATAATTTTGTCTGCTTCAAGTCAAGTACTTCCACCATTACCTTGTGATTTTTCTGTGAATAGTGCTATCTTTATATATTTTAATTCTCCTCTGTTAGAAACTGTTAGCAATTTACCGTTGACTGAGATGTACCCCTAGATAGCTATTTACACCAAATGCAGTATTTGGGTGCATTCAAGTTCACCCTCTGGGGAGGAGGATGCACTACTGAGGAAGTGATTTTGAGAGAAGCAGGCACAATCTGTAAGGCAGCTGGGTGGGCAGGGACATATGACAAACAAAAGCAGGACACTGACATTCACTTGGGATTTTGTTTTTTGTAAGTGCAAAATTATGGCAATAGTAACACATACCGGATGAGATAGATAAATTGAACTTATGATCCATGAACAAGAAACAGTTATAAAAATTACAGGTCAACTCAACCTTGAGAATATGGTTGTTCAAATTTCTTCACCAAAAATTCTAACAAGATCCACTGCTCTAACAACGGTAGCCTCTGTCTAATGTGTTCTCTTCACTACAGTCCTTTGATTCTTACATTTGACTCATGGCCCTTCTCCATCAAAGTTCTGAAAAATAATTAAACCCTAATATTCTGACATCTGTTGTATATTCCCAATTAACTTCCTTCACGCAAATCATAGTTGACTAGAAAAGTAGTGTCCATAAGAACATTCAGAAAAATGTCACTCCTAATTTTTTGTAAGGACTTATTGTTTTGGTGAACTCTCCTGCAAATGGCTACTTAACATGTACAATGAATTCTTACCCTTAAATATTATCTAAAACTTTAACTCTTGCAAAATTTTATCACATCACAAATTTTCATAATACTTTGGTGTAAAGTTTTGATTAAATATAAAAAGTATAGAATATGTAACATGTTTTCCTATTGAAAGAAGAGTTTGTGAAAAAATTATGATTAGAAATTTAGAAGCCACATGGATGAATGATACAGTGCATATAGTCTACCTTACTTGGTAATAACATGAAACCAAAATTTAAGTAATTAGGTAAGTTCCTTTATGCTATTATTTCTTAATTATATCTACAATTTAACATATGAACACATAAAAGGAATGTTACTGACATTCCATAGTCCAGATAATATAATTTGTAGGAGTATTGTACTCTTTCACCCTAGCAGATTAAACAAAGTTAGTTTCATACTAAAGGCTAAAATGCTTTCTGTGAACATTTTTACTTTCTTTGTATTTATTTTTATGGAGGATGGTTGTCCCTCCTTAATCTCTCTCCAAACATTTATTCCAGTTGACTAGTTACTTAAATACTGAAGTCTTTAACTCTTTTTAACAGCTCTATCGGTTGTGTCTAAGCACAGTTTTTAAATAAATAAATATTTTTGTCATTTTCTGTTCTGGACCTTGATCCCAGGGTCTTGCTCATGTTCACCAAGTGTTCTACCAAAAGAGCTGGCCAAAGGAAATCACTCTTATTCATGGCATAGTTATTTGATATTTGTATTGGAAAAGATGGGCAAAACAATCTCTATTTATAATATTTGTAAATATAATTTTAAAACAGAAAAGTAAAGAGGCTCCCATATTCACAACTGAATATTTGTAATTTGAAAATGTGTATGCATACTGAACAAATATACATACTAAACTAATATTTGAGTTTCCCCCTAAAATTACTTTAAAAATATAGGAAGAACATACATATATAAGAACTTAGGTTATGGAAAAGGGTGAAGTTGATAGTAACAAAGTACTGTATAAGTAAGAAAGAGATTGGCCATTCTAGGCTTTATTATTTGTTGCATATACCTTTTTCTTTTTTTTGGTGGTGGTACCAATGATTCACCTCAGGTCCTTGTGCTTCCAAGGTTAACACAGTACCACTTGAGCTAAATTCCAAGCCCTGTTGTATACACTTTAGAAACAACTATTAATTAACTCACCGATAAGACTAACATATTTCCTAATGGATCTATTATAAAATGCATATTTTAATACAAAAGTCTTATAATAATACTTTGCATGTTATTATCCTATCATTCTAAGTAGAATGACAGTGTGCTCAAAGTATTGAGAAGGACAAATAGCAGACTTTCAAAAACTCAGAGATAACAAGTAGCCAGCCTTTTCTCTTTTTAAATGTACTGAGAATAAAACTGACACATACCATTTCATAAAAGAAAAGCCAAAATGCAGAAGATCTTCCTTCAAGTTTTTGTGTTTTGGGGTTTTTTTGGTTTGTTTGTTTGCATTTTGTTTTTTTGTTTTTCTTTGAGATAGGGTCTCGCTCTTGTGGTTGAGACTGGCCCTGAGCTGAGCCTCCAACTCACATCACAGCAATCCTCCTGCCTCTGCCTCCCGAGTGCTGGGATTATAAGCATGAGCCACCACGCCCAGCACTGTGGTATGTGGTACTGATTGCTGCTGGGCTTGAGTCTCCACATCCAGTATAGTTATGTGGTTACCGGGGATTGAACCCAGGTCCTTGTGCTTACAAGACAGGTGCCAGAACCACTGAGCTAACTCCCCGGCCCTTCAAACTTTTGTTTTGTTGAACATATTTATTATACTTTTCACATTTTACAATTGTTTATATGATATTATTTTTCATGATGCAGCATGATATTTCATTCTATGATGATGATTTATTTCATATATCAAACATGGGAAAAGGCCATGTAATCACAAATTACCTTTCTCAATGTGCATCCTCTTTGACTCGTGGGCCATGTCATGGCTGGCCAGATCTCCTTCCTTTGGTCCAGGGAGCACATTTGGTGACAAACCCATCAGCATCTGGTTCATGGACAACCCATTCTGATGGACAGCTATTAATTCCCAAACAAAAGAACAAACAGAAAGATACCATGACACCAAATGTTCAAATAGATAAAATGCTTTCAGCTTTGAAAATACATAAAATATAAATGGTCTAATTTTAAAATTGCAATCCATCTTTAAATGGCAATTTATTCTTAAAATAAAATTATCCTACAATAGTTGATAACTGTGAAAATCTTAAGGATAAGCCAAAAATATTGAAAGCACCACCATTTTACTTGATTTTTGTGTCACACAGAGTAAAACATTTTTGATGATTAGAATAATTATGATAGCCACAATAATGCAACCATTACCAAGGAAATACAGTCTTTTAATTTAGGGCATCAAATTCTCTCCTCAATAAATAATTTAGTTCTACAGAAGCTTCAATCAGAGCATGAATTCTGCTTATGAAGTTAAAAATTAACAAAAATATTCTAGTGACCTGAATGGATATCCAGAGTTTTCTTCTGACTAAAGCACTGCAACATGGTCTCTGTGTCCCTCCAGCCTACTCAGTACAGTGCAAAGTACAATAGGTGTCCAAATATTTCTCTAAAAATACTTTTAAATTTAAATTTGAAAATAAAAGTAATGAATAAATTCCTATCAAATAGGTGAATAAGTAAAAATAATTGTTTCTTGAACTGTTAACAGTAATGTTACTTTGAGATTGTTAAACACCATGTTTATTGGGTTGATTAAACATTCATGATTTTTACAGCCTTATCAATAAATTCACTTAGCTGTCCATGCAAATCCTCATTTTATGCAAAGATACAGAAGGAAAAATAATCACGTAAACCTTACTTTCTTTGGAAAGTTGTTTGTTTGTTTGTTTGTTTAATATTAAGCATTGCCATTTGGCAACTACACCTAGTACTAATTGCTTCAAGGATCTATGAATATTCTTTTGTAGGTGGAAGTTTGATGAATGGAATAATAGAATAGATGTGTAGACATAGGATATTTGCTTACAAAATGCTTAGTATCTTCAAATATTAAAAAAAATTAACATTATGGTAAAGAAACCTTATAGTAGAGGTTATAGTAAACCTTATAGTAGAAACATTATAATAAAGAAACAAATGATGCATTTATTATCAGTGAAACAAAGATTATGTTTCTTGAAAACATTTCTTGGGAAGATACCTGGTCATGGTTATGTAATCCTTGCCAAAAATATGTAAGCTAAAGCCAATCATGGAGACTATAAAAAAGTCCAATCTCAGGAACTCTCTACCAAATAAATGTCCATACTCATCAAAAAGACAAAGGTACTGACAATAAAAACTTAGGAAGTGTTCCAATTTCTTTAGTTAAGGGAAACTAAGGTGAATTGACATCAAATTGCACTACTGATGATAAATCAGATTTTTAAATTAGAAAGAAAACTGTCTTCTTATTAAAAATATTAGTGTGAAAACTTGTTCAATTTGAACAAAGTCTAAAGTTTAGATAACAATGTTATAGTAATTTTAATTTTTCAATTTTAATCATTACTTTGTGGAAAATAAATATCTTGCTTATAGACTATAAACAAGGAAATATTGGAAGTAAAGAAGCCTTAATTCTAAGACGTAGACTTCTAGTGGCTATTTTTCCTGATAGAGATCTTTGTCAGATACTGACTGATTGATTATTGATTGGGTGAGTCTGGGTGATAAGTCTGTAAGAGTTGTGTGGGTTGAAGTTGGAAATTTTTTGTTAATCTAAAATTGTTAATTATGCATTAAAATGTGTATATATGTCAATATGTGCATGTGCATTTATATATGTGTGTGCACTCACTCATATTTCCATTTCAACAGTTACAGTGGTTCAACTACACACAAAAAAATCTGTTTCTATCAAGACTACAAAAAATGAACATTAACAAAACACCATGAATATGTAACAAGATTCTTACAAATCACCACTGAACTGGACCTAATTTCCTTTCAATCATTAGGAAAACAATATGTTTCTTTTTCTATGAGAACAGTACCATTCCAATGTGAGCATCTTATAAAACTTTATAAATAACATCAATGTTCATCACTAAATCTCTGCTTCTATATCAGCATACCATAAAAACCCATGGAAAGTAATTCCGGAGAAATTTCTGAAATAGTGAGAGCTGAATTTTACTGACTGAGAAAGTTATTGATAGTTTGGGAATGATTACAACATGGCTCATTTGTATCAATAACAAGTTGTCATGGTTCAATTAAATTAAGGAAATATATTTTTGACAGGCTAAATTAAATATTATATTTAGTTTTATGTACAACTATATAATTAATTAGAAAACCTTTTATTTATAATATTATTAGATACAATTCTTCACACTTCATTCTGATACTCAATATCATCCAGATTAAGGATTTTTGTCTTTTGTAAATTTTCTTTTACACTGCAACCAATTTCAAAACTCTTTTTTTTTTCCCTTTAGGGAAAAATTCTCAACAACAAACTAACTCAATAAATTTTGTGTACTTAGCTAAAATTCATAATATGAGTCTGATTTTGTAAGAAATATTCTCTAAAATAATATAATATATAACAGTTTTGTCTAGCAATTTAATCTTTTTTAATCAACTTAGTTTTTGTGAGAAGAGTCCAACTTGTATATATATATGCACAACCAAGATTTGTTTACTGAATAGCTTCTTGATTTTACTCCTGATTATTTTGTCCATGAGGACCAATGAGAAATGTAAAAATGTGATGAAATAAAACACAGATTTACATTTAAGTCTTTAGTAACATTTAACAACGTGTATTATTATTAATTGACAAGATTCTAAAATTTCACCAGTATAAAATGTTTCAGTTCACTCATTCATCTGAATGACTGGCATTTCTCTATTGTTTTAACCTACTGTCTTGATTCTGGTTTCTTCTCTTCCTCCTTGTGAAATCTTCATTAATGCAAAGAGGAATTTTTAAAGACTAATAATTATAGAAATAGAATTGAAAGGATGAAGTTGAATAAACAATAAACAATATCCTCAGACTTTTTTTTACAAAAAGCTGTTTACTTCAGAAACTAATCTAGAAGGTCACCCACATTTCCGAACCGTTTCCTAGCTCAACGCTTTGTGCGGCATCAAAGATCGGAAGTTTCTATCGGAATCTGTTCATGTCATATCGCACTTCACAATATTCCAAACTGGGAAACATAATTTTGAGAGATGACTACTCCTACAGTGCTTCAGAACATGATACAGCCAAGATCTATTTAGAAAGAAGGCACTTTGATTGGAAAAGCCAGCTACATCTAATAAAGTCGAAAACGGTGACAAGGAGAAAGATGAGACCTACGGATTCTGTCAGAAGAGCTCTCAGTCCGCGCTGGGGAGCTGGACACGCTGCTGCTGCGGTGTGAGGACGGGTGGCTGCCCGGCCTCCGGCCCTCCTCCAGGGAGGGGGCGGGCGAGGGACTGTCCGGAACGCGCTCCTGCAGCACACGGAAGAGGGGAGGGAAACACGAGGAGAATTCAGTAGGTCACAACGTAACAAATCTTAATTATTCTTCAATAATATAAGAAATGTAAAGAGAAAGAAATATTCACTCACATTTCATTGTACTAAAAGACATCTATTGTTAATTTGAAAACCTTTAGTACATTCATCACCTGAAAAACTAAAATTTTTGTTAGTAAGATAGGGAGGAAATGTTTTGAAACTTCCACACGTAAGTTCCACTGCGGTCACGGCGACGGCGGTCTACAGAGAACCTATAGACAAGCAAGAACAGAGTGAGGCAGGATTCAGCTTCATACTTATCTCTTTGTAGAAATTTTATAATATGTGATTCTGTATCAGCAAGCATCTGAGATCACTGCAGAGAAATGATCAATGTAATAATTGATAATATGTAACCAATAAATAAATATTAGTTGATAATTCTACTTAGCCTTAATTCCTCTTATTTTTATTTTAATTCTCTTTACTGTTATCAGTATCAGAGATTCCCTTACTGAATATGATATAGAAATATTCTAGTATTAGATAGGTTATCTTGACTCATGCAGACCACACGTGATGCACATATACATAATAGTAAGACCAGAGACTTGTTAAAAGTTATTTCACTATGATGTGGCTTTTGACACACTGGGACAGTCACAGTATGAGGGAGCGTACAAAAACAGTATCATATAAAACTATAGTAATTTTCACTGATTCAAATAATTTTCAGAGTACCTATGACACCTGTCTCCATTTGAACCAAAAAATGTATGAAGGGAAAACTGAGGAAATAGGAATTAGTTGTGTTTAGAGAAAGCTGGTATCATATATCCTAGTATTATTGCACATAAACAGTCATATCCCACACCAAATTGTCACTAAGTTCCAGATTATGTGACTTTTCACATAGAATTATAGTACAAAAATGTGTCCAATGACTTATTAAAAGGAGTTACAGATCAACAATAAATGTATGAATTTGGTAATATTTTCTATTTTGAGCAACACGATCTTTACACCTACACAAACTGAATATACATGACTTAATGGACTGTTTTCACAATAGCACAGTTTTAAAGTATAAGGTTTCATTTGAAATATAATAAGTGTATTACTATTTTAACATGTAAAACACACAAATATTAAAAATTGAAAAAGAGGGTCAGGGATTTAGCTGAGTGGTTCTGGCATCTGCCTTAAAGCACCAGAGCCAGGTTCAGACTCTGGTAACCACATAAAACAATGCCACATGGTCACTCACGTGCACCAGCAATCAATAGCACACACCACAGTGCTGGGAGTGGTAGCTCATGCCTGTAATCCCAGCACATGGGAGGCAGAGGCAGGAAGACTGCTGTGAGTTCCAGGCTTGTCTACACTAACTACATAGTGAGTTCAGGGCCAGCCTGAACTACAAAGTGAGACCCTGTCTAAAATAATATTAATAATAATATTAATAGAAAAAGAAAGGGGTTCTAAAATACAATTGGCCAGTGAGGGGATTAATGTTTCCAAAATAAACACAGTTTACTTAATATGGAAAACACAGTAGAAACTAAAAGCTTTGTATGGCCAGTGAGAAATGCACATCTCTGCGCACCACAGGTCTGGAACCCTCTCAGGATGATTCGTGCATCTATCACTTGGCAGGTCACCAGCAAGTTCATACATAGCCTGAGCATGTGCTTTCCACTCAGCCATTCAGGTTTGTGCATGTCACAGCTGAACTGTGTCCTAATCTCCAGTGGGCTGCTTTCTTAAGACGTTAGCTCCAGAGTGATGTAGAGAGGGAAGTAAAAACAGGAGTTGTACAGCAGCCAGCCAACAAAGGTCAAAGATTGCCAGCCAACACCAGAGATATGGGGAGGCAGGGGAGGGTCCTATGGAGGGTGTCAGGGGGAGCATGGTCCTCCTGACATCTTGAATTTGGACTTCTACATGGAGAAATGTGCCAGAATCTCCAAAACAGAGAAGGATCACTGACTAGGGAAAGAAGGGTGAAGTCAGGAAGGAAGACAGCACACATATGCCCCCAAAATTTATAAATTAAAACAAGCTTACTCGGGAATATTTCTGGCCTGGCACATATTTTTTTAGAGTAGAGGGGAGTAAAAAAAATATCAGGAAACAGTAAAATGCATAAATTAAAATACTTTGAAATCTCTAAAATCACTTCATTGATATGATTATTTTCCCATCATAATGGATTCCATGCAGTGCTAATAGAAAGCATGAGAACGTTTTTCCTGAGATACTCAAGTCATAAAAGCTTAAATATTTAATACATAAGACTCTAGCAACAATACTTGTGCCATTAAAAAGAATTCTTTATCTTAACATTTCCACATAGATATAAAAAAGGTTACATTAGTCAATATATTTAATTGTCAAAGTTTCCTGTGGTGATTCCTTTAATTCATGAATTATTAATTTATTCTTTTGTACATTCAAAATATTCTAAAGATCACTAGTAAACTAAGTAAAATAGATTAAAATCTTAATGCAAAATGCAATTTAAAAGTACAGTTTAACATTTAGGAAATATTAGTATAATTGCAGTATTAAAGTTAGTTTACTATTAATTGTAGTTATATATTTAAGAACAAAGAGTACAAAAAAATACTGAACACTTTTATTTAAAGAAAATACTTTAATTTATGCAAATTTCATGATTTTAAAAGCTTAATTATTCAATTGAAACTTTCTGTAAATTGAGACAACATGTTTAGTCATTTCATTTAATGTATAATTTCAATCTTTGGAACATGATGTATTGTTCTTTGAAGAATTTCATTAAAGTAAAATCCACTGAGAAAGTAAGACTTGAATACATTCTTTCACAATATATTAATTTATTTTAACAGCTTAATTCTTTTATCATATTTATATGTTTGCCTTTCCAGAGTGTTCTATAAGATGCAAAATAATGGAGACAGTAAAGAATTTCTTAGGAGAGAATCTCATAATTATTAGTGAAACAAAATAGATAATGAGCTTTATTCAGACCTAATAACAAAGAAGCAGTTCAATGTCTATAGGGAAACTATGTAAGCTGGATTTATCATTTCATTTGTGTAGTACCCTTTAACCTCCAGGATGGCTCTGAAGTAGAACAGAGAAGAAGAATATTTAATTTAATACTTCAACACACTGCTTTATAGTCCTGCATCAACTCCACCAATCAATAAAACACAATCTTTTGCAATGTTCCATCTTTATAAAGCTCACCACAATAATAAATGAAAATTTAAGAGGAGTACTCATACACTGAAAAAAGGTCATACTAATAAATTAATGGCAACAGAATAACAATAAATGGAAAGCTGCTTTTATTGAGGCTGGGAAGAGCAAGAAGTATTCATCTCTGGGACAATTCAGAACCAAAGGTGGAACTCAAAAACACTATTGAAAAATAAATTAAAAATAAAACGTCAAGCTACTGAGTATTACACATCATTAAACACTTCAAAACTGCATTATCTCAGCTGCTTCCTTTCTACTACAAAAATGTATTTTATTTTATCAACAATATATCTTCCTCAAATAAGTATGATCAAAACTGATTGTTCTAAAGGATAATTTCACTTAGATTTAATTCATCTTATTTTTATTTTAATTCACTTTACTGTTATCAGTATTTAATTTAGAGATTCCCTTACTTAATATGATATAGAAATGTTCTAGTGTTAAATAGGTTATCTTGACATTACTCTCTAATTTGCAAAGTTGAAGCTGACTAATACTTTGTGTACATCAAAACTCCTGTGCTTTAGAAGAGCTCAGATTTGAATTCACTCATTCAATAAATATTTACAGAACACCTACAATAAGCCAAGCAGGATTCTAGGTTCTGTTTAAATTTAAAGTAAACATAAGTCACAAAATTATTTTCTTCTTGGAGTATATATCCTAGAATGGAAAATGTCAGTAAATTGTAAAATTCATTACCCCAATTTACTGTGACCCTCAAATTCCCTTTCTCTAAGAAAAAAAAAACATGTACTCAGGAGTTATTCTTGTTCTCCAAAAAAACTTTCCTTAGTGTTAATCTTTTTCATCTTTTGGAATTCATTCTTCAATTTCTTACTTCTATTCCTCCTTAGCTTTGAGTTTTACTCTCAGAAAAGGTAAAAGGTATATACTAACACGTGGAAGATGCCACAAGTTTCAGTTTTCTCTCCAGAAGCCATTTCTTCTGTGATGGGGGCAAATCTTCTGAGGTATTTAATATTTTGCTTTCAATTGGCCTTCAGATTTACACATGTTTACCAGGCAGACACTATTCTAACTGCCCATTTGAACCAAAACTGTCTAATGTAACATGAGAGTTAATCATTTTCTCTGGGGAAAATAAAAACTTTCCAAAATGGTGTTTAATTACTGCATACCATGTAAGTTTACCAAACTATTTGTGCTGTGAAGTCTACTAATATAAACAGTTTAGGTGAGTTGATTTATTAACTATTCTCTTAAATATTTAAAAGATTACAGAGAACATTTTCTTCAACCTTACTTTTGGATGTCAATCCTCTGATTTTCTAAAAGTATTTTGGGTATTTTTAAACATGTAAAACTTTTTAAATTGTCTCATGCATTTCTTGAAATGCGTCTCATTTCTGTAATCTGTACCATCAGTGTTAAAATTGAGGCTACAAGAAAGAGAACTAAGATGAAAATGGGCCTTCCAATACTTCCACAATAGCCACCTGGAGCTTTCTTTAATGTAGGTAATTGAAATTATTGGCTTTTACTTTCTGTAATCTTTCTCAATTTGACCAATTAATTTCTATTTAGCTGCTACTATTACTGTTAACACCACCACCACACCCATAATGTAGAACAGCTTCAATCCATCTACAATCAACTTTCTGACAGCTTTTGTCCTAAGAAAACATAAAGGGTGGTCGCTTTGGAGAGTTGCTTCTACCATAATCACTTTGGTTCCTGGTCATTGCCCTTTGAAATGTTTTTCCTCCTTCTAGATCTTTTTGCAAGGTTTTCTTCCCAGAGCCTCTCTTTCGCTCAGCATTCTAAAAAGAACCCCCAGCTGAGATTCTAATTGCTAGACAATCACTCTTTAGATTTATAGACCCAGAATATCCAGTGAACTTTAAAATATTCCTCCATAGTCTTTAGTTCTGTCTATCAACCATCACAAATGTGGAAGTTGCTATGAAGTTTAACTTGCAGAAAAAGGAAAAGGTCCATTTAAAGAGAACTACAGGCACTAGGCCAAGGGGGTTGAGGCCTGTTGTCATGTTACAGGAATAAAAATGAAGATACTTTCCAGATAGCAAAGACCTCATTCAACACAAATCTTCCTTTTCTGCTCCTTTACTTCCTCCTTATCAAATCCCTCTGGATCTCCAAGTTCCGTAGGATGATGGGGTCTACCCCTTCAAGGCCCATTCTTGAGTGAACTTGGTTCTTACCAGCTCTGGCCTAAATACTGGCCTTGAGTAGTGAGCAGCAAAGACTGTATTTAGGTAAGGAGACCAGAAATTGAAACCTGTTACTTCTGAGGAATTAATACACATTTTAAAACAAAAGCCTCCTTATTTTCTTATTCCCTTTTGGTACCTCCCTTCCTTTTCATTATTGCTTTCTTCTCCATTCCTAAAATTAATCTAAGAAATTAAAAAAGAAATATTGAGGACTTGCAACATGCAATACTAGATGGTTTTCCAAAGACCTTTCTAGAGAAAAATACCCAAATATAGCCTACCAAGGAATTATGTTTTTAAACTTCACTAATTAAGTATTTTAATTAAAGTTAGTTGTAACACAAACATTTAAAAATATATGTAAAATAAGTCAGGATTTTTTAAAACTGGGGGGTTTTGAGTTGAGAATAAAGTAAGTTATCATTTTATGTCCTAATTCCATAGAGATCAGAACTAAAAAAACCATTATGATTATAAACTACTAAAATCATGTTTTCAATCATATTCCTGCTGTATTTTATCCATATATAGCTTTTCTAAATGAGAGATTTAAACAAACTTATAAAAGTGAAAATTATATGATGAGATTATTATCAGTTATTAGCAATTATTAAAATTTGAATAATAATTTCTTATGATTAATAGTTAGTACTTGGTAAAGTTTTATTAAAGTATTGATTAGCGATAGTGACAGGAACACTTAGGCTTTTTTACTCTCAAATGAAATCTTTCACTTAAATTCAGTGAGGTAGATAAGAATGTTGAATTTTTAGCAATATCAATCACTAAAAATTGTCATAAATCAAATAATACAATGATACTTTGATTAACAAATCATCTGGTAACAATGGAGTTCTCTTAAAGTCATTCAGAATAACAATGAGTTGTAAAATTTTTCCTTATCAGTGGTCTGATTTATAACCATGGCACACTCACTGGCATCTCAGATTGGAGACTTTTAGTAGTAGTTCTTGGTCTGCTGTATTGTTTGTTATTTTTTCATCTGATAACTATACTTCAGAAAATGATATAAGAGACTGATATAACCTCTTTGTTTTCAGAGCCATTATTATGAGAAAAATTCCTGTATAGATAATAATTTGCATTCTCTACTTGACTAATACCTAGAACTTTATTCAAGACATGCTAAATTTGCTAACTTGATGGGAAAAACTGAGAATCAAAATGTGTCATGTACTGGTACAAACCCGTAATGTTGAATGTGGCCATAATTATATATAAAAAGTAACAATAAAATCAAGTTTTAAAAAAGGAAAAGTAAATAAATTTGCTAAACTTGGGCTGGGGATTTAGCTCAGTGGTTCCGGCGCCTGTCTTGCAAGCACAAGGGCCCAGGTTCAATCCCCAGTAACCACATACAATACTGGGTGTGGAGACTCATGCCCAGCAGCAACCAGTACCACATACCACAGTGCCAGGCGTGGTGGCTCACGCCTGTAATCCCAGCACTTGGGAGGCAGAGGCAGGAGGATTGCTGTGATGTGAGTTAGAGGCTGAGCTCAGGGCCAGCCTGAACTACAAAGCAAGACCCTATCTCAAAAAAAACCTAAAAATAAATAAATAAATAAATAAATAAATAAATAAATAAATTTGCTAACTTGAGTTGAAATATGTTATATTCAGAAAAAGGTGATAATGGTTATGCTACAGGAGGTAACTTTTACTCAATTTAAAATCTGATCATTTATTCTTAATGATCATTTTTGTCAATCTAACAATGGCACTTAAAAACACTTAAATTTAGTAATCATTTTATAAGTATTATAAAATGAGATGGACTATATATGTAGGTGCAGCACATAATACATATATAAGTAAATGTATACACATGAGGAAGAAAGGCAGAAGGAGTGAAAGGAGGGGAAATCATATGTGTGTATGTGTTTGTATATATATTGTATATATATATATATATATATGTAATATATATCATATATATCATATATATTACATATATATACACTATATATAGTCATATGACATTTGTGTAGCAATAATGCTATTCTCCACTTAAAATATATTTCCAAATTTACAAAAACTCAATCCTATTACTCACATAGGTTTTATACCTACATTGTATTATCCATTTTTCAGATCCTGATCAAAAAAATTATACGTCCAAGGTGACATAATTCATAAATGAAAGATTTTAACCCTGATAATTGTCTGACTTTTCATACCTAAAGGCTTGTAACACCACACACAGAAACATAACATGTACTACATATGCACACAATATTACAAGTAAGAAAATATACGATTTTAGTTATATCATTCGATGTTCTGTGTTATTTCTCTTGAGAGGACTTTAAACAAGAATAGCGTGCCTAAATATTGCACCCCTGGGGCTACATACTATATGTGATTTTTCTTATAATCTACCATCACTTACACTGTAGAATTGAGGTTTAGTCAAAGAGTAAGAAAAATAGGTGGCAGTGAGCATTCCAAATCACTCTGTGAAAAAAAGCCTCCCAAATCACATTGTGAGAAACAAATACCTTAATAACAGATGTCTCAACTCTGGATGGAGGAGTCTGAACTTGTGCTGCGGCCGCCATGTTTGCAATGGTGCTGAGGTGGTTCATCTGACTCATTGCCATGGTGACAGATGCTGGAGGTAGGCTTACAGGAATTAGGGGGTGGGGCATCATCATGAAAGGAAGTTCCAGTCCTAGAAAACACACACATGGTACATCAGCACTCTGTTCAAAGTTAAGTCACAAAACAGGGTCTATCTCACTCATTAATGTCTTTAGGGACATAGAGCATTCAATCTCAAATAATAAAAATATTTTAATAATGGTAGTCAATGAAAAAATATTCTTCCTCTTTGTATGAAATAACACCCATTCACCAGTTAGGGAAATTAAACCTACAGTTAAGCAACTTGGTGCCATAGTTTTTCATGCCCCCATTCTTTATGTTTTCAAACTATACGATCAATTCTTTGCTATATCATTTCTCTGATTAATCTAAATTCTGTTTAAAATACTAGAGTTTTATTAAACGCATCATGATTAGCTGTCTCTATGTCACATCAGTTTATTAGGTTCTAGTTTACTATCTGACAATAAAAAAGTAAGTTTCTGAAAACTACCATTTGTAGTGCTAAAAAAAATGCCATCGTACCATTTGGCAGCAGGTGGCTGTGCCGAAGAGGGTTGAGAGGATGACTAACTGGAAGGCTATGCGCTCCAGGCATGCGGGGGTGGGAAACAGAAGCCTGAGATCCCTGAGATGGTTCCTTATCCCAAGAACCATCACTGCTGCCTGTGGGAACGAATATAAATTACTCTCATACAGTATTATCCCGAGTCTTCCCATGACTAACTTGACATGAGGTTTTTAAAAAATATATCACATTTGGATATTGACAAACAGATTTCTAGGGAAATGAGCTGAAGGAAGTAAATTTCTGCTAAACTGCATTTTCTTTTTGTTTATTTCTCAGATAAGATCGTGAGTCTTTGACAAAGAATATTTGTGTGACATTTAACCTACTTGTGGAGTCTAATCCTGTTTGATTCCCAAGCTTAATGTTAAATTAGCTCTGTTATATAATTAGATAATGACTTCTTGGAACTGAAGTATACAGATGGTTATAAAAGTTAAAGTTATCTTTGTAGTCAACAGTATGCTAGTCACCACTTGAAGTGTTTAACTTAATTCTACCCAAAATGTTAAAAATGGAATATTTAAATACCCAAATTGGTCAAATACTATGCAGAGAGAACATGAAATATCATTTTATGAAAAATAAGGTCCAAGTAAAATATTTAACGTGTGTAAATAAATACATGAATTTCCAAGTAAAGATAAACTAATTTATTATTATGACAATATTACTATCAAAGTCAAAATATTTCTTTTGTGGGTTTGTATTTTTTTAATATTGGTGGCAATGTTTTGGATTTGCAACATGTTGATAGGATACCTCTTAGAAAATACTGATAGACCATAGATACATTCTCAAAGTCAATTAGTCAAAAACACTAATTTATTGTGTTTAAGAAACTATTGAGTATAAAAACCGTCCATTTAAAAATTTCCATAATACTCTTGTTAGCTTATAGTTTATTTTTTCTAAGTAAAAGGGAAAAAAAGAGGTAGAACAGAAGGAATAAAAGAGGAGAAGGAGAAAAAAACAGACCATGCATGGATACAACAAAGTTGGTAAAACTCCAACATAATGCTTTCGCCCCACTAAAAACCTCACTGTAAAATCCCTACAGGATGGTTTTTGATGAAGAACACTTAGATATTGCCATGGTTTTTTTTTTTTTCCATTTACTTTATGAAGACTGTTAAGGTTCAATATAAATTCAAACTGATTAGCTCAATAGTGTCTGGATCTTTCAGAGAATTGTTCAGAAGTGGGTAATGAAAACTCAATTCAAATTCTTCAGCGATCAAAAAAAAGCAATTTTATTAAACAATGAAAAAAATAAAGTAGGTATCTTTATTATCTTTATTATTTTATAAGAAACCATGACAGCTTTTGGCTTAAAAATAAGTTTATAGTTTCATGTAGAAATGACTCACAGAAGAGGAATTTTTCTAGTCTTCTCCTACAATGTGATAGTAATTCACTAACTTATAAACTTCATTTTTCTACTCAGAATTTTTTGGCCAATATTACCAACCAAATGTAAAAACTACACACATATACATTTTTCAAATGTATAATGTCTAAAGAATATTATGGCAAATAATTTTAGACCATTTTACAATACCTTTATTAAAGTATGTGTGAGCACTTTTGTTGATTTTTCATTCATAAAATGTGTGAAATTTGATATATCAATTTAAGATCTAAAGTATAGTATGAAACTCTAGGTAACTGAAAACAGATGATAGATAAAACACTACTTATTTATATTTTGAGTCACAAGATGTCTGTCCTTCTTGTAGAGGTAAATACCCACCATCCACATATGAATTTTCCACAGCAAATTTTTTTTGTGTGTGTGACTAGCTTCAGAACTTGTTTTTTTTATTTATTTTTTTATTTTTTTATCTTTATTGGTACATTAAATATACACATCATGATTGCACTCCATAATGGGGATTTGTACCAGTATAAGACACAACTTAATTCTCATTTTTTCCCATAGCCCCACCCACCCTACCACCCCCCCATATACATAAAATTTGTTTCCCAGCAGCAAATTTTTTAACCTATATTGCTCACTACATGAAATGCTCCTAGACACCACCAGCTATCACCATTTGCTAAATACTCATGATATGAGCTCATTTGATGAAGAACACTGGGTAATAAATAGAGCAAACAATTAAGAAACTAAGTCTGATGAAAAATATACAATATATAACTAAGTCAACTATAAGAGATTTTTGCATTATTTATCATCTCCTTTTCTATTAGCATGAATAAACAAGAAATGAAAGTAGGCCATTCAGGAAAAAAAAGTCCATAATATGTTAAATATGTAATTTCAAGTGCTTGATTTAAGCACTTTAAGATTGTTTACTATTGTGACTGCATGACTACAAGGGATAGCAGTAGATTCGATAAAAAACAAAATTTCTAATATTTGATACAAGAAATTGAAAAAGAACAGATGAATATATCCTCATAGCAAAAAACAGTTTCTTTGACTTTGCACTGATAAATCTGAGAGAGCTCTAATATATTCAAATAATATATTTTATAATAGAGAGTTGAAGGCAATATATCAAACTGAAATGACAATAAAAATATAAAATTGTGGAAGATCAAGGAAAATAATCAGTAGTTTTTGGAAAAACCCAGTGCAACATAGGATCATACTGTGATATCAAGAGGTGGGACTTAGGGCAAAGTGATCTTCAAGACCCAGTTGAAAGAAAGGCACTAGCCAGAGACCTGATCTGCCTGAGCAGCTCTGAACCATGAAGAGCAGAACACACAGGACACTGAAAGCCAAACTAACCCTCAGAGCCCAAGAAAGATGTCCTAAAATACAGGACAATGTACATGCAAGCATGTAGAGGACAGCTATCAGGATCTCTCTTAGCTTTCCTATCCCAATATTAAAACAATTATAGGTTCTGGATTAAGCAAACAGCCTGGTACACTATTGTATTCTTTTGGGATGTAGAGACTACTCCCTGGCTTGCCACCATTTTATATTATCATTTTATTTTAGAAAATATAGCTTGTGACAAATCATATTTTAAAGAGAAAACCCATCCCTAAATGTGGAGAGCCAACACGACTGTAACAGAAAGCAAATTTTGGAAGGGCTAGAGATGATGAGTTACAAATATAAAATGTTTCTATTTTCCTCTATTTACTGTTTTTGAATATCTTCACCATTTCCCTTTCTGTTCATGCTCAAGGCCATATCTTGAGTATAACAAACCCAGTACAATTGACACTCATCTCTGCTTCCCCATGCGATTAGCACTGGACATTTCTGGAGCTATACAGAGGGGCTAATCCAGTTGTCCATCCATTTTTTTAACTTTTTTTCTTCCTGTGATAAGATAGTGTGTCCCACTGGATTTTGCTTAAATTTTCCCTGCACTCCCCCTTTCTGTGGCAATACCTAACAAGCCACTCCCATCTTCTACGTAGCAAATGCCAAAATGTTGAGTACCAGTTTGGGACCACTAGTTGGTGTTTTAGGGAGGGTTTGAGAGGATAACCTCCTAAATGCATGAGTCCTTGATGGTGGAAATCTCCAACTCAAGCACTGTGAGCTCTCTAAACTCCCATTGCTCTCTACAAAGGCCCTGGAATACTGCACATACACCCTCCTGATCTACAGATGTCTTCTTTTTCCACATTGCTACTTCTCCCCAGCTGTTTCGGTCACTACTCAGATATGTACAGATAACACAGCAAAGGACACAAATACCTATGAAATATCCTTAGGCACCTGCAATCTTAGAGTAAATCCATCAGAACTCTGCTTTATTCACCTTAACAATAAGGAAGTACATTTAAATTAGCTACTCATTAGACACTATTTCTTCACTAAAATGATTTCTGCGAATCCCTTCACCCTGTGGTATCTCATCTGAGAAACACAGTAAGACCTTCAGACATTCATGCTCCTGTAGTATGTAGTGGATATTTTAAAATAACAATGCTGGCTCAACTCCTGTTAATAAAGACCAACTGTTTTTAACTTTCTTTAAAATAGTGTGTGGCATTTCTGTTCTTCTCAGGGAACAAAGGAGCAATTCTATTTACTGTCAAACTGTATAATCATGTTTAACACAATCTACAATTAACATGGCTATATTCTAAATCACATTTAGTAATTAGTTCTTATAAAGAAACTGAAATAAATGAAAAGACATGAATATTCAACATCTGACACTTTAAATTATTGACTGAGACGAGACAAAAGTTTTATGAAAAATTTATATGAATAAAAGAATTAAGAATGATTGGGGGATATAATCATGAGAAAGGAGAAGGATGATTACTTAAATGTTTGCAAATTTCTTTAAGTCAAAGAAATGAAAAATGTTTGGGGGAAGAATGTTTTTAGTTTCACTTCAGTAGAAATGCAAAATATTTGAATTTTATGAATGTGAGTGGCAGCAATTCTAATCCTAGTCAAAATAATTATATGTATTACTTAATTCATTCTTCTCATTCCTGACTGAACTTGATGAGGCATAGATACACACTCTCTTTTAATGATAATGTAAATAGAATGTAGATAGATGAATGAATGTAAAACAATCATATACAAAATTAGAATGACCTGTTAAAAGTTCCTTTTAAATCATCATATATTAAAATAGCAAAAGTATATTTAAATATTACAATCCTTATACCTGGGTGACATGTCACCAGTTGTTGTGATTTTCCCACAGGCTGACCCTGATAAAGAAGGCAAATCTCAAAGGGACTAACGGTCACACCACTATTTAGTGAGTGACACTGATAGATTGTGACAGGAACCTGACATTGTCAAGATTCGTTTACAATGAAAATGATGGCAAGAACAGACACTTACTCTGTCTGTACCATTGGAGACCACTTAGAAGGATGTCAGCTCCATCTTAACAACAGAAACACCGCTACTGAGTAAAAGCAAATACTAGTCAGAAGTGCTATAGACATTCAGCTGTTACCTCAGAGATACATGAAGAGAAATAAGTTATCTTTTAGTGCATTAGTTTTAATTAGTAAAAGTGAGACATCAACTGCCATCAGGAATGCTAATATTTTACACAAATATTAGAAACAGCTCTTTAACGTGTTATAAAATGAAGTTTTAACTTTATCTTGTTGGCTAATTATCAGAGCTTAACTGAGCTACTTTCACATATTTGGTTAACATCTCTTGTTTGAAATTGACAAAATGATTTTATTCATTGCAAAAAGAAGAAATATTTTTCATTTCTAAGTGTATTTTAACTTTTACGATTGTCTATTATATTTTAGAGGTGTGATCTTTTTCTTTTTTCTTTCTGTGCTAAGGATATAATCCATGGCTTGGTGCACAGTAAGTGCAGCTTTGTCACAATGCTACAGCCCAGCTAAAGTGGAACGTTTATAATTGTGCCACTAATTAAGTATAATATTTTAACAAAGAACACAGCTGCCTCCTAATTGGTATTGTAAAATATTGTTCAAGGAATAGATCATTTCCAAAATCTAAAATTTATATTTGCACACATACTCTGTTTGATTTGGTAGTACTGGGGGGAAACATAACCACTTGGCTGTCATGCAACCAAAATTACTTGGCTGAACTTCTGACAGGATTGTGTAGTTTTTTGTTTTTTGTTTTTTTTTTCCTAAGTAAGAATAGTGCTATGAATTCTAATTACCCTGTTACCAATAAATATATCATTTAGGGAAATATGTAATTTTCCAGAAATAATTGGATATATTTTCTTTGGCTAGTTTTCATTAAACCTCACTGTGCTATCTTAGCATCAGGTATTTGTTAATTAAGAACATAAAATCTTTCTATACAAGTGAAGTTCTATTTTACCAGCGATGTTTTCTTTTGAATGTAGAGGGTTTTTACTTTTCATACAAAGGTGAAAAGATGAATGCCATTAGTGTTCTCATACTTGTCAGAGGGCTGCCAATCCTATTTTTTCACCTCCTTAAGATATATTTTTTGCCTTACATACTCCCCCAAAGTTGTTGAAAGCAGCAATAAGTTAATACACTATGCCCAGTGACACACAGAATAAGCAAAATTAGAATTGCTTATTTTTAAAAAATTTTGTTTGAATATTCTTCATCATAGTTAATGATCAGTGAACTTAAAAGAACAGACAATGTGAAATCAGCCCAAAACTCAAGTTACTTATCCCAGATGAAATATATTTAATGAGTACTTAATGACTAGGCAGAAATTACTAAAAAGCAAATGGTGTTTTATCCTAAGACTCTTTGGAGAATTAAGGAAAACAGGAACAGCATTAGGAAACAAAATAAAGAAGTTTCAACCTTAGTCCTGAACTTATAAAAACTAAATAATAAATTGCTTTATACAGAATACAGTAGTTTATGGACTTTCCCTTATTTCATACTAAATTTTAGAATGTTTTGATGTAATTTAAAAGAAGAAAAGCCATCATTAAAAAGATAAAGGTCAAACACTATATATGCAGAGGGAAGAGATAATTATATCAGAAACCACATTACTTTTTGATGTTGTTGCTGTCTTTGGACTCATTAGCAGCATGCTCTAAGTGTTAACCAGGTAAAGTAGATCCCCAAAACAAAAGAAATAACTTCAGGCTCAGATGAGATTTAAAAAAATCTGAAGGTTCAGCATAAGAAAAGAAATAATAGCCAGATTGACTTTCATTGACTAAATATTTAAAGGTGTCATAAATTTAGAATATAATCTGAGTGTAAGCAAGAACCAAATGATTTTATTCATTGAAGATAGGTTAAAAATAAGTGGTTAATTTTCATAGCTCACATGTAATCCTGCTACAGACAATAAGCAATACAAAAACAGTCATACTAGATAGGAAAGACAGTGTAGAACATAATCACACCGTTCTTCATAATAAAGTTGCTTGTGGCAACTAGTGGCAATAGTAATGGTACTATTGCTAATTATTTCTAACTTTTGCATTTAATATATCAGGTTATTCTTCATTAGGCAAAAAATTCTAAGGATTTTATAATTTCCACATAGATTTAGACTTACAAAAAATTTCAAGTTACATTTTCTACACTGTTAGTAATAAAGGTTATGTCATAAAAATTCATAATTTTATGTTTCTGTGTATGCTTTGACCATTGGAAGTTAAAATTGACTTTGATTTTCATTAACATATAGAATCATTTTATTTTCAAATTATTTGTGTTGAAATTGAAAAATTTCCCTCCCACATAAGCCAGCACTATTAAATTTTCTAAAAAGCATAAGATTCTCATGGATGAGATGACATGTTTACAGGAATGATCTTACTATTTCTTACATCTAAGTATAAATTGGCCCCTCACTAGACCTGGTTATCCACAAAGAACAACATTATCTGCTAGTTGGAAAAGCCAGAATCATTCTTGTCTCCACTTTCCTACGGTGTATCACTAATGTCCAGTTGTTTTTGACATCTGATTTATTTTATCTACATGATTTAGTTCTATGCTGCTTGTATCTCTGCTATTGTAAACCATGTCAGGATCATCATTATTTTAAGACAACCTTCTATGGTCCTTCTGCTGCTTGAATGTTCCTTATAGTTTTCCATTGCTATTAAGAAAAAGGTTGTGAGTGTTTGGCTTCATATGTTCAGGTGTATGTCTCTTTTGTGACCATTGTGCCTCCAGCATTTAACAGGATAAAACTTATTTCAGTTTTTGAGCTGAGAGTTACAAAAGGAAATCAGCTATCACAGTCACACGTGATACACATCAACAGACTTTCAAAATTAAGTCATGGGCTTTGTTACCAAGAAGTTTAGGGGAAAAAGAAACAGTACTTTTGTCTAAATAATTTTTATTCTGTAACTGGAAGTACAGATTCAGCAGATGAATAAGAAATACACTAGACAATTTGGAGACAAACGACAGAACTCGGTGATCAGTGCGGTACAAATGGAGACGAAAGAAGTGCACTGTGAAAGTTGATTTGCCCACATAGACTAACAACTGGATGTATGGCAGCTCCACTCAAGAAGAAACAATGTTGGTGATGCTGAGGATGACACCTGCATGTGTTATGGACTTCCAGTGGGTCAGAAACTGTATTCATGTGTCCTATCTCAATGAATCTTTGAACATCTTGAGTGAAATCTATATTCATATTCATGATATAAAGGTTTATTTAACTCACCCCAGAGTTTGAATCACAGAATTATAAATTCACCAGCCACACATCTATAAGCATGTCAGGTTTTGCAATAAAATTAAAAACCAGGAAAATTTTGGACCAATTGAATATAATTTAAGTAAAAGTTGACGATACCCTATTAGAAATATGTGGTTAAACTTTGGGGAAAATAAACAAGTTCCTAGAGAGTAAGATTTGGAAATTATTACTTGATAGAGTAAGGCATATTGCTTTAAGAAGACATGGAAAGAATGAGAACATTTCTATTTAAGTGCATTTCTACTATGAACCGCAGAACAAGTCTCAAATAATTTGAGCTGGACAGTTGTTATTGTTTTTTTTAATCTAGAGTTGGGAGGAATAAGCAAATATTGGTATTTGGCTACTACAATTTAATATAAATAACAAAATAAATTCTAAATAAAAATAGATTGCACTGATCCACTTGATACGCCTCTACTTCCTTTAAGCTGAAATATTTTAAAAATTGATTTTATTGGTACATTTTATATACACACAATGATTACAATCAACACTGAGAATTTGCACCAGTACATGACACAACTTCTCATTTTCTCCTTCCCTTAAGCTGAAATACTTTTAATAAGACAACCAACATGAATATACAACTATGTGACATATGTTAGGCCCTCCGTTACACTGAATGAGTTAATGTATAATATGATTGAATTTAAAGCTATAACAATCCTCACCACTCTCTAAGTAGAGCCTAAACAGAGACAAAACCCAAATATACACAATTCAGCATAGTTTGAAAAGGTGCCAATAATTTAACTTGTAAGAGAATACTTAGCTTTAATATCCAGTAATTACAAGTTTCCCTTTAAAACATCATAGAAACTGGTGGCTTTAAATGGAGGAACTACCTGAAACAGAGAAGAACTCAGCACATTTGAAGGACCACTGAAATAATATTATATTATAGTGTAGATTACACGCAGATGGCAGACTTGTTGAAAGCTACTGTTTATATGAAATCAAATTATCCTTCCCATAACTTCCGTTATGCAGAGTGAAGACATTCTATTAGAGCACTTTTCATCAGTTTTTCATGGGCAGACAGAGGAGGAGGTTTTCAAGGTCAAAATAACCAATGAAATTCTGGTTGCTGGCAAGGAGAAAAACACTCAGGAAGATTAGGAGCCATACGGATAATTCTGTTCTTACCTTTATATTTCAATTTAAAAATTAAATACAAGCACTAGCTTTTATCCCAAGAATAAATGACTTCAATATTCTTTTATAGATTGCTTTTATAATGTGAATTAAAGTGAGAAAAATGTTAATAAATGTTTTCAAATGAAGGGTGATTTTTCTACTAATATCAACATGCATATTTTATTTAGCATAAAGCAAAATTGAAATGTTCCCTGTTTTTTTTATTTTAAAAAATTGTCTACTGTAATTATTTTAACAATAACATGACCAACGAAGAATGTAAGGAGGTAAGCAACCTATCTAAGGTTACATAATGATTAATTTCCAAAATTAAGTGCTAAATAGGCAGGTGCTGGAACCGCTGAGCTATATCCCCAGCCCTACAAACCGCCTTTGAAATGGGCTGGGTGAGATCACATGTTCATGGCCAGCTAAGTTAGCTAGTGAATCTGAGGCCAGCCTGGATGATCTAGTGAGACTCCATCCTAGAAATACACAAGCATG